>QGSO01000336.1:20894-179897 GCA_011037825.1 Carya cathayensis | reverse complement strand
AGCGCTTTCATTAGGGTTTTTGGGGGTTGTCTATTTAAACAACTTATAGCCTCATTTGAGAGGCAGAATAGATGAAATTTCTTTGAGAGTTTGAGTTATCTCCTCTTGTTCTTCTTGAACTTTTGAACTTATCAAAGGTAAATCAAAACCTTTGTGGCGTTCCTCCTTTGTAATTTGGGTTCTTGAGACGGATTCTTCAATGGGTCTAGATTTTGATATAATCTAGGTTCTTGGAACGGGTTCTCATCGGGTCTAAATTCTCCATCCATAAATCTGAGTTTGGCTTTCTTGGAGTTGTTTTCCAATATTGTTGTTGGGTCTCAAAGCAAATTGATTGGGGTTCACATCATTTGGTATTCAGAGCAAGGTTTCCAACCAGGTGTATTTCTATCTTTTATTTATTGCATCTTTATTTCTAGAGCTTCATTGTTCTAAGGTTGCAAAAAAAAAAAAAAAGTGCAGAAATTCGATTTTCCTAGGGCTGCTGGATTACTCTATCATTTTTGTTTCATGTTCATCAATATTGGGTGGCTAAATTGCTTGTTTGAGGGCTGCCAAAATTTGCACCATCTATAGAGTTGGAAATTTCTGGGGTTTCTTGCATCTCTAAGTTTGTCAATTGCTTGGAGTGTTGTTTCTTTGATTCTCTTCTATTTCCTTGCCAATTTTTATGTGTTTGAATTCAATTGTTTGATTATTACAATTGAATATTGCTGTTTGTGATTGAATCAGTGAAAAAAAAAGAAAAAAAAAATTCGAATTTTTCTTGAGTCTTATTTTCAGAGGGGCTGCATACATCATTATAGTCAGTATCTTGCCTTATAGTTACCATTCCATTCCTATATGTCCCTTGATTCTCTTGTTGTTTTCTTTTCCTTCCGTCCTTCCGTCTGTCTCTTGGTTTTGTTTATTGGATAATTACAAGTTGGGATAAAACAAGGTTGTATTATCTTACTTAAAGTTCAATTAGTTCTTCAAGAACTTGAGTGGGAAATCTCTTGAGGTAAAAGGCAAGAGAGTGTGAGACCATTATCAAAAAAAAAAAAAAAAAGCCAATTAAGAGTGAAACACGAGTGGAGTGCCCTTATTCGAGTGTAAACACGTAAGGGAGCGTGTGAGGTCTTTTTCACTAACATTTGTTTTTGTCAAGCACGTACGATGTCTCATAAAAGTGACTCATCACCAAAGGGGATGGCAGAAAACTCCTTTGTGTTGCAGGCCATGCAACAACAGTTTGAACGGTTGAACATGATGTTAGGGGAAGTGAGAGATAGGATGGATCAACAAGATGAAATAATTAAAACTTTGCATGATGGGAGAGATAGGAGGAGACGTGAACCTAGAAGAGAACATGAGTATGAAGATGTAGGAGATGGCGAGGATGAGGAAGACCTAATATCTGAAGTTGGGATGGGTAGGCATAGAGGAGTCAGGCGTGAAAGAGGATTTAGGGGAAACCCACGGGGTCGTGATGGAGTGGATAGAAACCTTGAGAACATCAAAATGAAAATACCATCTTTCCAAGGTAGAACTGACCCTGAAGCTTATTTAGAATGGGAGAAGAAGATAGAGTTGATCTTTGATTGTCATAACTATTCAGAGGAGAAGAAAGTGAAGTTGGCAGTAATTGAGTTCACTGATTATGCTATTATTTGGTGGGATCAATTAGTGACCAATAGAAGGAGGAATTATGAGAGGCTTGTCGAGACATGGGGAGAGTTGAAAGCTCTCATGAGGCGGAGATTTGTACCTAGCCACTACTATAGGGACCTCTACCAGAAATTACAAAATCTTACACAGGGGTCTAGGAGTGTGGAGGACTACCATAAGGAGATGGAGGTGGCCATGATACGGGCAAATGTAGAGGAGGATAGGGAGGCCACTATGGCTAGATTTTTGTGTGGTTTGAATAGGGAGATAGCCAATGTGGTTGAGTTGCAACATTATGTAGAAATAGAAGACATGGTGCACATGGCTATGAAGGTGGAGAGGCAATTAAAGAGGAAAGGGACATCAAGGTACACTTCGGTTTCTAGCACTCCTTGGAAACCAAAGTGGGAGAAAGATGATCGAGTTGTAACAAAGGCAAAGACCGAACCACCTAGAGGAAAAGATGAAGGAACTAGCAACAAACCCAAGATAGCATCCCAACCCTCTAGAAACAGAGATATTAAATGTTTTAAGTGTTTGGGTTCAGGGCACATCGCTTCTCAATGTCCAAACAAACGTGTGATGATTATGCGTGACAATGGGGAGGTGATGACTGCAAGTGAGGATGATAGTGATGAGATACCCGAGTTGGAGGATGCTAGTGATGATGATGGAGTAGAATACCCCGTAACAGGTGAGTCCCTTGTTGCCAGGCGTGCTCTCAACACACAAATTAAGATGGATGATGCAGAGCAACAGAGGGAGAACATTTTTCATACTAGATGCCACATCAATAACAAGGTATGTAGTATGATCATTGATGGGGGGAGTTGTACTAATGTTGCTAGCACTACTTTAGTTGAAAAATTGAATTTACCTACCTTGAAGCATTCTCGACCGTACAAGTTACAGTGGTTGAATGATTGTGGGGAGATTAGGGTGGATAGACAAGTGTTAGTTACTTTTTCCATTGGGAAGTATCAAGATGAAGTGCTTTGTGATGTGGTGCCTATGCATGCTGGTCATATCTTGTTGGGGAGGCCATGGCAGTATGATAGAAGAGTGATACATGATGGATTCAAAAACATGTACAGCTTTTCAAAAGAAGGCAACACAATCAAGCTTGCTCCTTTAACTCCAAGACAGGTCTATGAGGACCAATTGAAACTAAAAAGTGAGGTTGTCAAAAAAAATAAGAGTGCAAATGAGAGTGATAAAAAAAGAAAGAGTGAAAAGGAGATTGAGCAAAAAAGAAAGAATGAAAAAGAGATTGAGCAAAAAAGAAAGAGTGAGAGTGAAAATGAGCAAAAAAGAAAGAGTGAAAAAGAAAGAGAGTCTGCCGAGAGAAAAGGAAAGACAAAAGTGAGTTTCTATGCAAGAGAAAGTGAGGTTAAGAGGGCTTTCTTCGCAGATCGCCCTATGATTTTTCTTGTTTATAAAGAGTCTTATCTTAATCTTGATGAAACTAACCAGCCTCTTCCTAGTTTGGCTGTTTCTTTGTTGCAGGAGTTTGAGGATGTATTCCCAGAGGAAATGCCTAATGAGTTGCCACCCATTAGAGGCATTGAACACCAGATTGATTTTGTGCCCGGGGCTGCTATTCCAAACCGACCAGCTTATAGAAGTAATCAGATGAGACAAAGGAGCTTCAGAGGCAAGTTGAGGATTTGATGAGCATGGGGTACGTGAGGAGAGCATGAGCCCATGTGCAGTACCAGTGCTTCTAGTGCCTAAGAAGGATGGGATGTGCGGATGTGCGTTGATTGCAGGGCAGTTAATAATATCACGGTAAAGTATCGCTCATCCCATTCCTAGATTAGATGATATGCTCGATGAATTGCATGGCTCCTGTATTTTCAGTAAAATTGATCTTAAAAGTGGGTACCATCAAATTAGAATGAAAGAGGGTGATGAATGGAAAACTGCTTTTAAGACTAAGTATGGGCTTTATGAATGGTTGGTTATGCCATTTGGACTTACAAATGCGCCCAGTACTTTCATGAGATTAATGAACCATGTCCTACGTGCATTCATTGGCAAGTTTGTGGTTGTGTACTTTGATGATATCCTAGTGTACAGCAAGGACTTAAATGAACATATTGAGCATTTGAAATATGTGTTTAATGTGTTGAGATGTGAAAAGTTGTATGCTAATTTCAAGAAATGTACCTTTTGCATGGAGAAAGTTGTTTTTCTTGGATATGTTGTTAGTACAAAGGGTATTGAAGTGGATGAAGAGAAAGTCCAGGCCATTAGGGAGTGGCCAACGCCAAAGAGCGTCACTGAGGTAAGAAGCTTTCATGGTCTAGCTAGCTTTTATCGGCGTTTTGTTAAAGACTTTAGCACCATTGCTGCACCACTCACTGAAGTCATTAAAAAGAATGTTGGGTTTCATTGGGGGGCTAATCAAGAGAATGCTTTTGCCACTATTAAAGAAAGGTTGTGCTCTGCACCCGTGTTAGCATTACCTGATTTTAACAAAGCTTTTGAGATTGAATGTGATGCCTCAGGATTAGGGATTGGAGCCGTTTTGATGCAGGATAGGCGACCGATCGCCTTCTTCAGTGAGAAGCTAAGTGGGGCATCCCTGAAGTACCCTACTTATGACAAAGAGCTTTTTGCTCTTGTTCGTGCATTAGAGACTTGGCAGCACTACTTGTGGCCTAGGGAATTTGTGATCCACACCGATCATGAATCGTTGAAGCATCTCAAGGGTCAAGGTAAGTTGAATAAGAGGCATGCCAGATGGATGGAATACATTGAGACCTTTCCATATGTCATCCGTTACAAGCAAGGTAAGGAGAATATTGTTGCTGATGCTTTATCCCGGAGGTATGCACTTCTTACTTCTATGAGCGCTAAAATGCTTGGGTTTGAATATGTGAAAGACATGTATGCCGATGACACTGATTTTTCTGATGTGTATATGGCATGTGATAAGGCGGCATTTGGTAAGTTTTACAAGCATGATGGCTACTTGTTTAAAGAAAACAAACTGTGTGTACCTAGTTGTTCTATGCGTGAGCTATTAGTGCGTGAGGCACATGGTGGGGGATTAATGGGACACTTTGGTGTCAAGAAAACCTTAGACATACTGCATGAACATTTCTTTTGGCCTAAGATGAAAAGAGACATCAATCGCATTTGTAGCAGGTGCATCACATGTAGAAAGGCCAAATCTAAGGTTTTGCCACATGGGTTATATACACCCTTACCCGTTCCTAGTGAGCCATGGGTAGACATATCTATGGACTTTGTTTTGGGGCTGCCTAGGACAAAAAGGGGTAGAGATTCTATTTTTGTGGTTGTGGATAGATTTAGCAAGATGGCACATTTCATTCCCTGCCATAAAACAGATGATGCCACAAACATAGCTGACTTATTTTTCAGGGAGATAGTGCGACTCCATGGTGTGCCCAGGAGCATTGTTTCTGATAGGGATGTTAAATTCCTGAGCTACTTTTGGAAAGTGTTGTGGGGAAAATTAGGTACTAAACTCTTATTTTCCACTACTTGTCACCCACAGACTGATGGTCAGACTGAAGTAGTTAATAGGACTTTAACTCAGCTTTTACGCACTGTTGTTCATAAGAATTTAAAGATTTGGGAGGATTGTTTGCCATTTATAGAGTTTGCATATAATAGGACCATGCATACAACTACTTCATACTCTCCTTTCGAAATTGTTTATGGTTTTAATCCACTTACGCCTTTAGATTTGATGCCTTTACCTGTTAATGGCAGGAGTAGCTTGGATGGACAAAAGAAGGCAGAGTTGGTGAAGTCACTTCATGAGAGGGTACGCCTTCACATTGCCCAAAAGAATGAAAGGGTTGCTTCCCAAGCCAATAAAGGGCGAAGGCGTGTCATCTTTGAACCAGGAGATTGGGTTTGGGTGCACATGCGCAAAGAAAGATTCCCAGCCCATAGACGGACTAAGTTGCATCCTCGAGGAGATGGACCATTCCAAATTCTTGAGAAAATTAATGACAATGCATATAAAGTGGATCTTCCAGGTGAATATAATGTTTCTGCTACTTTCAATGTTTCTGATCTTTCTCCTTTTGATGTAGGTGAAGATTCGAGGTCGAATCCTTTTGAGGAGAGGGGGAATGATGGGAACCAAGGTGGAGCTATCCTTAAAGATCTTTGCAAGTTCCAGATGGGCCAATTACAAGATCAAGAGCCAAGAAGATCAAGGAAGCAATGCAAGGATTGGTGCAATCCACTTGGGAAGAAGCTAGGAAGGGCCCAATACTCAAGATGGGCTTGAAGGAAGAAGAACCGGTTTTGATCCATTTGATACAAGCTATGGAAGACATGACTTAGAGATAGGGCCTATTATTGTTAAGACTCTCAATTTGTTTTAAGGCTTTTATTAATAGTTTAGAAGAAGTGGGCTTGAGGATGCTTGGCCCACATATGTCTTATTTCTAATGGACTAGGGTTTTCTTTGGGAAGGCCTTGTATTTTGGCCAAGGGTTTATTTGGAAACTTATTATTTAACTAGGGTTTAGAAGTTACTGTAGCGCGGCGTACGACACTGTAGCTACAGTACCCGAGCGCTTTCATTAGGGTTTTTGGGGGTTGTCTATTTAAACAACTTATAGCCTCATTTGAGAGGCAGAATAGATGAAATTTCTTTGAGAGTTTGAGTTATCTCCTCTTATTCTTCTTGAACTTTTGAACTTATCAAAGGTAAATCAAAACCTTTGTGGCGTTCCTCCTTTGTAATTTGGGTTCTTGAGACGGATTCTTCAATGGGTCTAGATTTTGATATAATCTAGGTTCTTGGAACGGGTTCTCATCGGGTCTAAATTCTCCATCCATAAATCTGAGTTTGGCTTTCTTGGAGTTGTTTTCCAATATTGTTGTTGGGTCTCAAAGCAAATTGATTGGGGTTCACATCAAAAGATCACCTAGATCATGCCATGACTCTAGCATTTTGAGTCTCCGTAACCTCACCTCTAATGGTACCAAGAGTCACTGCGTACATTCGAGCCCGAGCTAATTGCCTCTGGTTAGTTCTACCACTGCGACGAGCTCCATGGCTTTCTAGAACTCGACTAGGGCACTCACGAGCAAAATGCCCAGTCTGACCGCATTCAAAACATTGGTTACTACCCAAACGACACTCGCCTCCGTGAGCTCTATTACATCTTCCACAAACTGGCACTCGTCCTCCCATACGCACTCCCGAGGCTGCTTGTGGTCGAGTCCTAGTCCGCTGAACAAACTTTTGAGGCGAACCCGAACTACTTCCTTCACCAGTAAAACTCCGCCTCTTTTGTCCTGGAGGGGAGCCCATACTCAAATTAACCTCTCGCTCTGCAAGAGTGGCTAAGTCAACCAATTCCTGAAAAGTCCTTAAATAAAATTCCCTTAAACAAGTCCTTAAAGTTCGTTGTACCTATACTCTCCTATACTATAGCCTCGTTACATAAATTCTACAAAACCTTGACCTCAATCATCTTAAGCGACTTAAAGCTAATTCCTCTCCTCATTGCTACGTGAGTTCCCACTTTACAAAGATTGCTTAAACCATGACATTCCCTTCAGACCTCAACACCATACAAGCAAACCACATCGCTAAAAATTCAAACCTACTACACTAAATGTTCATGCCTAATAATAGTATCCTCGATTATACCGCCTTCCTGCCATAACACAACACTTGACCCCCTTTAAGAAAAACAAATAAAACCAACAACATAAAACCAAAACTAAAACCAAAACCACATAACAAGAAAAACAAAAAGAAACCAGCATGCAATAACATAACTAAATAGATAAACACAAGCAAACTAGCTCAAATAAACTCAAAACAAATAAAACACATCAAATAGCAACTTTACTTAAAATAAATTTTAAAACGCAACTTTAAAAACATTCTGGTACTACCTACGGGACATGTGGTTTTACCCAGAGCCAAACCGCTCTGATACCACCTGTGACACCCCCAAATCCCCACGTACAGAAGGGCATCGCGCGGAAGAGAGGAAACGGGGGAGAAAGAAGAAGAAACATAAAGAAAAGAAAGAAAAGAAGAAAAAGAAAAGGAAAAAGGGAAAAAGAAAAAGAGAAAAAAAAAATGAGGTCCAATCCTCATTCCGAAATCCAAAAACAGATCCGCCAAAAACGATTTTAAAAACCGTAAAACGACTAAAATAAATTAATCACAACATCAAACAAATTAAAAGTCAATTAAAATACATTAATTTAAAATAAATAAACCAATATATTAATTAAATTAAAAACTCATTCAGTGAAAATACATGTAAAAATGGGGTATCACACAGATCAAGTTCATGTTATGTTATGTTCACGTTAAGTTTCAAGTTCATGTTCATATCATGTTATGTTCATGTTTATGATATGTTCAAGCTCACGTTCATGTGATATTATGTTCATGTTCACGTTATGTTTCAAGTTCATGTTTCTGTCATGTTATGTTCACGTACATGTTATTTTCAAGTTCACGTTCATGTTATGTTATGTTCACATTATGTCTCAAGTTCACGTTTATGTCATGTTTACTCATGTTTATGTTATTTTCAAGTTCATATTTGTGTTATGCATGTTTACGTTCATGCTATATTTCAAGTCCATGTTATGTTTCAAGTTTCACGTTCATGTTATGTTGCTAGTCCATGTTATGTTTTAAGCTCAAGTTCATGTCATGTTAAGTCAAGTTCAGTTCACGTTTAAGTTCGGGTTATGTCATGCTATATGTCAAGTTATGCTATGCTTATGTACGACTTTATTTATGCATTTATACTTTTACTGCCATGCATGCATCTTTAACCTGTGTGAGAGTTTCTTGTTAACTTACTGAGATTTGTAATCAAATCTCACCGTGGTAGTCCCAACTACCATTTCCGCAGAATGGTAGGTGATGTGTCAGGATCAGAGTAGGGAGCAGACGTTCGTAGACTAAAGGAGGTTGACTAGATGCCGCAGACACGACGCGGAGCTTACAACTTCCATAGTTAGTTTTTGGACAGTTTTCTGGCCTCGTTAGTCGAGTTACATGAGTTACTCGATGAACTTCCTCAATAGTGTATTATGGTAATGTAAATATGGAGTTTGGTCTCCCATGTTTTTGAGGTTATAGTCTTCTAAGACTAATACTGAAATCGTGGATGTTTATTTTGTTAAGCATGCTTGGATTACTATTTAACTATTTGAGATATTATAAGTTTGGTGTATAGTATTGCTCAAGAAAAGAAAAAAAAAATTATCCGCTGCGAATATTGCATAATGCTATATGCATGTTAGGAACATTGCATCTTATATGTCATGAACGGGGGCAGGTAACCTTGTGTTGCATGTCCTGACGCTTCAGATGTCCGTTCAATCCCAAGCGAAATCTGGGGGCGTCACACTAGCCAACTCAGACAACTCCACCATCTGCTATTAACAAACAAAATGCACCATCAACAGAGGCTTACACCTTCGAGCCACGATGCACTTTCTAGGAGTTCCAAAGCAGTGGAGGATCTGAAGTGCAGCCACTTGGGTTATAATAGAGACCTAGGAATAGGTGCTACGTTATACAACAAGCACCTAACTGCTTAAGTCATGCCTTAGCTACCAAAAAGGCACTTATGTAACAATAAATTGAATTCTTTCATTATAAACTGTACTTATTCAAGCTGACCATCTGAGAGTCTTCAACAAGTTTCATTTCCCACATTAGGCTTCACATGATGCCACAGAATTAGCACAATTGATGATACTGAAGTATTGTTTGAATAGAAAATGTTCAATTATGAATAATCAACTAATATAAGTTCACTAAATTTCATTGTAAAAGAAAGCTAGAGATGACAAAAATATAAGATTAAAAATCAACGCCAAGGGCATAGCTACTCAGCGGTCAATGCAAGTCAAAGAAATAGATACGCAAGCAGAAAACAAAAGGACACTAAAAATCTTAGAGGGCACTTTGAAAGAACAATTTCTTTTATAAGGCCACTTTGAAAGAACATTTTTTCTTATAAGGACACTTTGAAAGAATAATAAATGCCATATTTACTGTTTCCAAGTAAAATCTAATCATAAGGCCTCACACACCAAAATCCTACAATCCTTGGCATTTGAAATACTTTTAGAGAAACATTATACCTTCACAAATACTTTTAGAGTATGTAAGGGTTTAATTTTCCTGAACGGTAATGTCAAAATATCTTTTGACTAACTTCTGCCCCTTAAATGTAGAGAATAATGCAGACAGATTAAACCTAATCAAGCTCTTAAATCACTGATTGCATTCCTTGGATAAAGTTAAGCAGCCTACCGGTCACATAACAAAGTCAATATGAACACATGATCTTTTAGCAATGCCCCAATTATTTGATGATTGCATAATTAAAAACACCTCTTTGAGGGTTTTGAGCCATAATAATACTCCAACCCCACCCTAATTCCATCGAAATTCTTGGCTATAAAAGAAATACAGAGTATATAAGATGTTAGATTGATATTATTTGCGAAGAAACTCCATTTATTCTCTGTCCATGATCTAAATTGGACGTAACAAAATCTGTATTGACACATAGATAACATGTTGGCTTTGTTTTATGGTGTCTTATGGTTAATTTTTGAATTTTTACCAGGTCCCTTTATCCAAATGAATGTTATCTATTGATTGAGAATCTGAAACTTTATTGGGCAGTGTCACTATATTGATTTTTGTGGTTGCATGTATCCTGTATTCATAATATTTATTAAAGCTCTAAATTGACAAATATTTATTATATATATATATATATTTTTTCTTATGCTTAAAACAGATGGAAGGTAGTCTTAGTGATAGTGTTGGTGGTTCTAGTTCAGCTCATATTTCATTAGACATAGAGGAAGACACTAGTTCTTTAGTGCCTTCCTCCATGAATACCCCAAACCCCATGCCGGCACCATCTCTCCCCCCAAAGCCAAAAAGAGCCAAGAAGGCTACCAACCAATCTCATGTATGGGATCATTTTACAAGAATTGAACCTGTTGATTCCATTGCACCGAAAGCTCAATGCAATTATTGTTTCAAGATTTATGGATGCCATTATAAAAATGGTACTTCATCAATGTCGCACCACCTAGGATATTCTTGTCTAAAGTCTCCCATTAGACAGGATAAAAATCTTGAGAAGGATAAATCACCATCACACACTGGAGTTAGAATGGATGGTAGAGGATCTAGTCCTCAAATGTTAGGACAATATGATCGTGAAAAATTGAAGGTGATGTTTTCTAATTTGTTTATCCAGTGTGAATTGCCATTCAAGGTTATAGAGCATCCGGCATTTGTTAAACTCTTGGGTTATTTAGAGCCTAGACACAACTTGACATCCTGAACCACCTTCCAAAAAGAGTGTATTGGTTTATATAAGGAGGAGAAGCAAAAGTTGAAGGCTTTGTTGAGCAATCAAAGAGTTTGTTTGACCACCGATATATGGACATCGGTGCAAAACAAGAATTATATTTGTGTCACGTGTCATTATGTTGATCAAAATTGGGTACTACACAAGAAAATCATAATGTTTTTCAAGATTCCTAATCATAGAGGTGAGACCATTGCTTAGATGTTAAGAGTCTTGCTTGATGGATTGGGAGATTAACCGCCTTTGTACGATCACTGTGGATAATGCCACCTCTAATGATGTCGCTATTGATCATGTGAGGAGGAGCATTAGAGATAAGGAGTTTACAATTTTGGAAGGCGAGTTTATACATGTGCGATGTGCTGCACATATTTTAAACCTCATTGTTTGTGATGGTTTAAAAATTATATATGATGCTATAAATAATATTAGAGAAGCTGTAAGATTTGTGAGGTCCTCACCGGCAAGGCTTGATATGTTTAGAACATGTGCAAAGGAGCTGAATATTGTGTGTGAAAAAATGGTGTGTCTAGATGTTCCCACTAGATAGAACTCCACATACCTCATGCTTAGTATTGCTGAAAAATATGAAAAAGATTTTGTGCTAATGAGAGTGAGAGAGTCACAGCTTGCGGCGCCTCCATTTGAAGATTGACAAAGGGTTCGTGTTTTTATTAAGTTTCTTAAAGTTTTTTATGATGCCACTTTGAAAATCTCCGGCTCATCTTACGTAACATCTAATATGTTATTTCAACAAATTTCTACAATTGAGCACAATTTGAACAAAATGGGTCAAAGTGGGGATGATTTGTTGAGGAGGATGGCGTCTAATATGAAACTTAAGTTTGATAAATATTGAGGGAACATGAATAAGATGAACATGATTGTTTATGTAGCTTTTGTCCTTGACCCTCGATATAAGATCACAGCCTTGTCATATTGGTTAAAAAAGTGCAAAGGGGATGAATGTGGAGATAGAATTGAGGCCAATGTAAGATTGTTCTTGAATCGTTTGATTGAGCAATATCACAAGTTTTATGAGCGAGATAGTGGAAGATCAAATATGGCACAAGTTTCAAGTTCCTCAAGTATTATTGGTGACGACTTGGAATATGAAGATTTTGATACATCTCTAGATAAATATCTTGAGGGGCAAAACAATTCGGTATTTAGTTCAGACTTAGAGAGGTATTTGTTGGATGTGATTGAACCAAAAGTACCCGAATTTGATATTTTGGATTGGTGGAAGAGGAATTCATTTAGATATCCCATCCTTGCAGAGATCGCACGTGATATATTGGTCATCCCTATTTCCACCGTCGCATCTGAGTTTGCGTTTAGCACCAGTGGACGTGTAATAGACCCATACCGAAGCTCATTAGCGCTGGAGACTGTCCAAGCACTAATCTGCACACAAAATTGGTTGGGTTGTGAACCACTTAGTTCTTGGGAAGTGGAGGAGCATGTAGAAGACGTTGCCATCGAAGATAAATGCTTTTATTTGTTAATTTTAATTTTTTATTGCTAGTTTATCCATTTAACTTAACCTCTACATTTTTTTCTTCTTAAGGTAACCCTCTTCCTTCAACTTCAGACACTTAATTTTAATACATATCAGAGCTGCATAAAGAAAAACAAAGAGAGAATAAACTGATTCTCTCAAACTCATAATGTGGTAAGACTTTAAATTCAGTTGTTATTTATTCAAGTATATGTGGTTTTTACTAGCTCATTTAACTGTATTTTGTTACAGAGTGTTATAACTTGGTTCTAAAGATTTAGTGGACTACTGTCAACTCAATTTGGAACAATAAGGAGCTATGCTATGTAATATTTGAGAGTGAGTGTCATTCCATTTGATTGAGGTTTTCAAACTCAGCTATGCATGTTTATTCCTGTGTGGAAAACATTTTTGAATTCCTTCATTCACCTGATCCCTTAGAGTTTGTTCATATTAGAAGACTCAAAATCGGGATGCTATTCAAGCTGAAATCCAAATGAAAAGGGTAAGGAATATTGTTGATTACTTTACAATATTTGAGGGTCTGTTTTTTATTTTTTATTACATGATTGTTGTGATGCCTCTGCTATTAGGTCACTTTGAAGGAGTATGGCGATAATCTTGAAGCTACGCTGTTGGAAGAGGAAGCTGCAAGAGACTTGCTTAAATCTAAACGCAAGGAGATGGATTCTGCTCAATCTGTGATTAACATACTGAAGAATGTAATATTCGTTAAGGGCATTGATGGCAGGGTATGCACTAACTTGTATCTTTCCACTGATTGCTGAATGGGCAAATTGATTTGCTCTAATTAAGATTTTTTTTTCATTCTCTATTTTTTTTAAAGCAAATATGCTCATATTTTTCAATTTATGGCTTGTAAAAAGATACGCAATATGGAACATGCAATGCAACATGAGACCCTGCCACTAACAGAAGAAAAGCAGTTTATTCGTGAAATCAATCAATTGAAGCAACATCGTGCACAGCTCTCTTCAAATATTGGTCAATAGGATGATGTTTAGGAGGCTTTAGATCAGAAAGAGAAAACGGAAGCACGCTTGAAGGTACTTTTTTTTTTGGTACTTGGGATTTATCTGGTATGTGCAGCTCCTGTTGTATTTATTTTTTAGTGATCGTACTTTTATGATTCATTTAGTTTAGAACTTCTATGTCCATTTTGCAGGTTTTAGTAACATATCATACCAAGCTTGTGATAATGAAATCAGAATCTCATGTCAAAACGACTCGTCGAAGTGGTGAGAGAATTTATCAATTCCCATTTTGTAGATAAGATTACAATAATTTCTATGATGATGATTGTAACAGGGATCTTATCAGTTCATAGCTTTGTAGTTTGAGACTTGAGTTTACCTGTTTAATTATTTTTCTACATTAATTTCAAATGAAAAAAGTTTCCTTGCAAAGTACATGAGGTTTGATTTGGCTACCATTTCAATCGGTTTTGTAGTACTTTCACCAAGGAAGTTTTATGCGATACTTGAAATGTAGTCAGGTTTTGTAGTACTTTCACCCCCATTTGGCTTTCTGATCTATTTCATTTCAATAATGCAGAATGCTCTCACGGTCTTCATTTCTGATCTAATTCAATGACATAAAAGTCTATTGCATATTCTGATTTTCTTGAAGACCTATGCAAGCAGGTATATCTTCACCTGATTGCCATAACAAGCCACTGCATGCCAATTTTGCCATCTAGTGTGCTGCTTGATTGCCTTCTCTTTGTATATATATAGTTCAATATAATCGGCTATGGTAGAACTAACCAGGCAGGGAAACCCTCTTTTTCTTGAATCTGTACGTATGAAGTCTTAAGGGAAATTAGATAAATCTAACATGAAAATGGAAACCGTATGGGTTTAAATAATTTGCAACATTCAGTAGAATTTATTCAGAAAAAAGGTCATTTGCTCTATTTTTGGAAATGAACACTGCATAATCCTCTTTCCACATAATCTAGTTTGTTCACAGGGTTGATGCTTGACTTTTCTTGTTTAATTAAATATAATGTCTTGCATCATCAGTTTAATGGCTATATTTCCTGTAATCAAGTTGTTGGAGGATGCTAGTATGCCCCTTGTGCTGGTCAATGTCCATTGTGCAGCTTCCTCAATTCCATATTCAACTTTCAAGATGTGAAGAGTAGTAGCATTGTATTTTTTTTTTTAAATAGTAGCAGCATTGTATTAGTTTAATTAGTTGTGATGTATTATTATTTATTTTGTTCTTTGTAAATTTATGTTTTGCATTGAGATGTAAACAAAAATATTATCTATTTTGCATTTTTATTTATTTTGCTCTTTTATTTACTTTTTTTTTTTAAAACTTATAAAAAGTGTTTAAATTATTTTTTAAAACAAATTAGGCAATTGAAACAAGATATCAGATGTTTTTTTTTTAAGTGCTATATATATATTTTTGGAGTTTTAAAGTCTTTGAAAATTAAAAAAAAAAAAGAAATCCGGATTAAACCCGGTTATAATCTGGATATCCGAGTTTTAAGATAAAATTTTGCAAAAAACCAAATATCTGGTTATAATCTGGATATTCGGATAAAATCTAATTATCCGTCCGAATTAGAATCCGGATTAATCCAAGCAGATAACCGTCCTATTTTTAGAACCTGAATTTGGATCCAGTTATAACTGAATATCTGGATCCAATTGAACATCCCTAATTACCTCTCGTTTGAAAAATAAGTCAAACTTTGATAGCAGGAATGATTTTTATGTAACTCAAAAGCTCTCTTATCGAGGCTTCGGCAACCTTTTTGGGCCTTTCTTTAAAGTAAATTTTATCGTTTCATTTTAGTGGAAAATGGTACCCGGCCCCATATATCC
Source organism: Carya cathayensis (assembly GCA_011037825.1). NCBI lineage: Eukaryota > Viridiplantae > Streptophyta > Magnoliopsida > Fagales > Juglandaceae > Carya > Carya cathayensis. The sequence goes on along the minus strand of QGSO01000336.1, from coordinate 164,505 downwards.
TACAGCTATAACATACCGCTTGAGTTGGCAAGACGCGTGGCGCCGCCACGTGGATAAGTGACAGAAAAGAGTCAGAACAAGCTGAAACTCGAGTTCCACCCTACTCCTCGAACCTCAGAAACTCGAGCTCCTCTTCCTTCCCATCTTCAAACCGAAACCTTGTGTTGGAAACCCCTGAAACCAAAATCTTTACCTTTGAAACCAAAATCCCCCCAAATTTGAAACCAAAAATCGCCATTCAGTCGAACATCTGAAACCGAAACACTCCACTAGCCCCTTTCGATCGAAGAAACTCCATCCATTCTTCCCATCGTCTTCTTCCATGCCCCATTCTGAAACAGAAATCACCCCAAATCTAAAACAAAAAATCATCCCCTCATGAAACCCTAGATGTCCAAATCTGTGATTCATCCATACCCATCCCATCTGAGCTTGTGAAAATCCAAACCCAAGCAACAATCCCTCCCGGTAACACTCCTTCCAACACGAAGCAACCATCCCTCGCGGGAACCTGGGTATTTTGCGAGCAGGTAAGCTCTTTTGCATTTGGTGAGCAGGTATGCTTCTATAGCTTCTTTGTTTGTTGTTTTGGCAAATGGGCATTGAAATAATGTTAGGTTCATCATGGAATTGCTGGGTATTTTGCGTAAATGGTGGTATTCAAACTTTAAATTTTTGCTGAACTTGAATGTTAGGGTTTGAAAGTGATTATAAGTTGGAGAGTTTCAAAAGGTTAATCTTGTTGTGAGTTCGGTAGTAGGCAGATATAGTTTTGGTATTCCTTGTAATGCTCTCTCTGATTCTACCAATGTTTGATTTTGGATAAAGATGATTTTGCCGCTGCTACTGTTGATAAATGATTGTCTTATTACATGGAGAATAATTTTGCAACCTTTAATTACACTTTATACTGACTCAAAATAAAAGTTTCTCTTAGAACATGCAAGATGTATAATAATTCACTCAAGTCACTCGTTCTTGTCATTTAATTTCAAATCACTCGTTCTTATCATTTAATTTCATCTTAGATTCAACTTCTCCACTGTAAGGTGACATGGTATGCATATTGCTAACCAATTAACACATATGAATATGCATATTGATATTTTCAGCAGGTGCTTTTATGAATAGATGTGCTTGTATGAATATTATTTTCAGCAATTGACTGTTAATTCATATTATTATTTTCTTTGTTTGTTTTCAATCCGTTAATTGTTCCCTTTGTTTATGAATATCAATGTCTGAGTTGCTTAGTGGCAATAGTAAAGATCAAAAAATTCAAGAGTTTCTGACCCGTTATGTTGTGGCATTAAGGCATGTCAAAGAACTGCCCACACAAAGCAAAACAGTAGCACATCCCAGCATAATACAACTAAACCCAATACAATTTAATACATCTCAGATTTTTTCCCAGAATAGTTGGTTGATATTAGAGTATCACTTAGCCAACTCAATAAAACTAGCAAAATTGCACATGCTTCTGATGCTCCAAACTACCAACAAGCTTCAGATGCTATCCCAACTGCTTCATTTATGCACACTGAAACACAACATTAATTTAGGAAAACATTTTTACAAGTTTTTTCTGACCAGATACTAAATAATTTTAGTAGTTATACCAAAATCTCTAAAACCTGACTACCATCATGGCTGGCACCATTTATATACAACTTGATCATCACCCTAGTCCGAGAGATGCAATTGTACCTACAAGAGATGAGCGTAGTAAGAAACTGACGTTAACTTACAATTAGTGTTTTCCTAAAAAAAGTGATTTTAAGAACCAACGATGTGTTAAACTTACCTGTAATGGAGGAGCATCAGCAAGCTTAGAAAAATAATTTGGCATGTGTTCAAACATGACTTTCTTGATCCTGTAAGCATTTCATCAGCACCAAGATATCACAATTTTTTGTATTTTATACATCAACAAACTCGTTATCCAGAATCCATGCCAACTCAAGTCGAGGAGTTTCCTAAGCAATTATTAAAAAAAATGTTGGTTGAATATTAGCAAGTAATAAAATGTATGTGTTTGATACACAAAGGAAATATATAATCTTTCATAATAGAGAGCAAATTAATACAATTAATGGATCGGAAAAAGACAGAAATAAATAATAAGCATAAGCAAACCGGCAAATCAATTAAAAAGCAGCAAACCAACAACTACTACTATGAGAAATCCTCCAAATCGCTGGAGGATGTTCTCCTCCTTCTCCTTTCTCCTTCTCCCTCAACTTCCCTCATTTCTCCATCCCTCATTTCTCCTCCTTTCCCTCTCCTTCCCTCCTCTCTCCATCCCTCATTCCTCATCTTCTCCCTCTCTTTCCCTCCTTTATCTTATTTTCTTAATTTATTTTGTTTCCTTCAAGGCTAAATAGACGGATCTATAGTTCTTTGGCATCTCTTGTGAGGCATGAATTGTACAAGATGCTTCCTAGGCCCATCGTTGAGAAGATAGTGGCAGATCACCAGATTAGATCATTCAGATTTGATTGTTATGGCTGATTTTGAAGCCTATTGGAGCATATCTAAATTGCAATTTGTCATTTTCACATCTATCTTTCTGCTTTCATTTTTTTTTTTGTTTAATTAAAAAAGAAAGGATTGTTTCTTGGACGCCAAATCCTCTCCTCCTATAGAGGGTGGGGTATGAGTCTCTATTTTAAGCAAAGTGCTGTCTCTTAGACGGTTTATCTATAGAGAGTTACAGCAATAGGTAATATTATACTAGTCACAAAGAAATTTGTATATTGGTGGAACTCCAAATGCAGTAGCTGAATTGTCATATGGAAATTTCCCTGTATGTATCCGGTAAGGATGTAACTTTTTTCTAATGAATGAATGAAGTCAATTTTCCATTTAAAAAAAATAAAAACTACTACTCCAAATGGGTACTACCAACAAACCAAATAATAAGCATAAGCATTGAAGCAAGAAAAAAAAGTAGTTCAATAACTACTACCAATCAAACCATCATTCCGAAGAAAATATCTCAAGAAAACCATCAAATAGAAAAGGTCCAAAATCAAGGAAACACCAAATACCAATCGGACTTGGGAACAAATGAAGCCAGCCCCCAATTACACATGTTGTTAACTTACTAATCATCTAATCTTTTTCTTTGGAAACATGCATACATCAACATTTGCTAATTTGACAATGCTTTTATGCATAAACATTTTAAGGAATAAGACATACTTTCATGCATAAACATTTAAGAAATAAACAATACTTTCATGCACAAATCGTTTAAGAAATATTGTGCTTTCATGTTTCATTTTCGTTTGGCAAGTACACACTATTACTTCTTGTGTGTTGGGATTAGTAATCTTTTGGACCTGGACTATGCCTATAGCCACAAGTTGGGAATCCTTTTCAGTCAGGGGGCAGCACTGAGTGCACTGCTAGTACTACTAACCCGGCATTGCAATTTGCCAAGTCTTTTTGTACCCTTTTTGTTCATATGGCCATTACGTATTTTCATATCTTATAACTTTCATTTCCTCTCTTTTCTTTCTTTGCGGTCAAACGTTTTCATTATCTTTTCTTAGTCCGATGCATATGCATTTCTTTAAAAGGCATTTCATATCAAACTACGTAGAAGTAAAGGCGTTAGTTATTTAAGAAAACGTGTATAGAAATCTCATGATCTAGAACTTAACGTGCATGTATTTCATTATACACATACACATAATTATAATTAATAGGATGTTTAACAAGGGTTACCAAAAAAGACTTGTATAGAATGTATACATTTACTCTTTCTTTAGGAGAACACTTGTAGAGAGAGAGAGAGAGAGAGAGAGAGAGAGAGAGACATTCTTTCATAAATAGAACTTGGTGTAAGAAGCATGGTCCTAGCTACTTACCTCAATGCATCTCGACACTTCCAACTTCACAATAGGTTTTATTCCAATAAATAATAAGCGTGTTAATACTCATTTAATATTCTTTAGCCCTCCCTTTAAACGAGAAGGTTATGACATTAACCTAACGCCCCTTACTTAGCGTTAAACCAGTTAAGTAACCTCTTGTCTAACCTTTATAAGAATAACATAATTAATACTAAAGCATTCTAGCTGTCCATGAAAGGCCAATTGGATATTTTACATGGAAATGTAGTTGAGAACTCATGGACTTAACAAAGTTTATTTGATTTAAGCTTACTTTGAAATTAATGGAAATAAAAGCTCAAATCTGAAAATTTGATTAATAAAGGGGCTTAGGACAGATTTGGCATCTTGGACAAGCTAATCAATTTAGAAAAAAATGCCCTTTAGAATAGCTAGTTGTCCCTTATTAGAAAAAGCTCACTAGTCATCAAAACAGGGCATACACATGGGATTAGGCTTCTTGGACAGCTTACATACAATAGTATGACAAGCACAATAATTAATCATCTAATTCTAATACCAACTTATGCTATAAATCTAGTGACACAAATATATTAGTTAGCTTAGTTATCAAACACTCTTTAATTAAGCGTAGAATAGAGGATAGCAAGAATAATCCATTAATTAAACTTAAAAATCTTTAAACATCAAAGTTTATAGTTTAATCATTTAATACCTTTTAAAAGCAAGTTTATAGGATTACATACAACCATAATAAATCTGAAAACCAAATACTTCTAGCATCCTAAGACAAAACACAGTACCAACATACATATCCAAAAATCATAATAAAGTCGCTTATGGTTAAACCAAGCTTATTAGAAAATCCCAAATTTTTGAAATATGGAAAATCATATAATAAAACAGTTCCTTCATCATTCGTTTGCTTCAAAACAGAGCATATATAATATTTTGTCAACATAGAGAAATAAACACACCCAAGACACAACTTTCCATCACAAAGAATTCGGTTGGCTTCAAAATTGTATCCAAATCAAATAGAGTCAAGTTAGGGTTTTTACCTTAAGCTCTTAATTCATTTCTAGGGATAAGATAGAGAGCCAATTAGTGGTATGGCCGTGTGGATGAAGAGCAACGATGACACTGTTTTAAACCTCCAAAACCAAACATCAATAGGTGAAATAAATAGTGAAACTCGAAACCCATACTGAAATCATAGTAGAAAGTGAATTAAGAATTTATTACCTTCAATATTCTACCCCTTGAAAGATAAAAACAAGTTTTGGATTCTAAATTTTGAACAAAACAGGAAAATTGGTAGGCAGAGGTTGAATCCGTGCGGTTTGGAGATGGAGAAAGGAAAATGTTTCACTTCCCTTGCTATGAATCGCACGGCTTGGAGATGAGTAGAGGAAGTTTTAGTCTCTTGAAAGTGAAAAGAGAGGAGGAAGAAAGGAGATGAAGGTGTCGGCTAGGCTTGGAAGAGAAGAAAACTTTTTCTTCTTGTTTGAATATACCGACGGGTTCAAAGCGGGTAAGGACTTTAAGTTGTTTCTTGGTCAATCTTACTTCATAAGCTAAGGAATAAACGGTGGGGATCTATCTATCTCATGATATTTTCTCACCTGCCAATCAAATGGTGGGGAATGATTGGGGTCATTCTTGAATAAATAAAAATTAGAGAACTTAAGAGAAATTATTACAAGGTCATAAAATCATGCTCTTGATTTATTTTAATAAACCATATGAAAATAAAAGCGCACACATCTTAAAATAATAAATAAAATAATTAAAATCTTTATTTTAACATACATAAAAGAATATTTTATTTAAAATAATTAATAAAATGACGTACAAGTCTACTTAGTAGGACTCAGATATTAATTTCATTTATTCAATAAATGTCCCAATCATCCTCCACCATTGGAGTGGTAGGTGGGGAAAATATCTTTGAGGTGGATGGATCTCCACTGTTCCAATCTTTTTTTCTCTCCTACCCGTCGATCTCTCCAAGAAAGAAAAATTGTCTTCTCCTCCAACTCCTAGCCGACGCTCTCACCCCTTTCATCCTCCTCTTTATATCTTCAAGTGATCAAGGCTTCCTCTTCTCCATTTCCAAGCCGTGCGATTCCATAATAAGGGAAGCAGATATTTTCCCTTTCACCTTCTTCAAGCCGCACGGATTCAACCTCTTCCTATCAATTTTCGAGTTTTGTTCAAAATTTAGAATCTAAAACTTGTTTCATTTTTCAAGAGGTAGAATCTTGAAGGTAATAACCTCTTGATTCACTTTCTTCTATGATTTCTATATGGGTTTTGAAATTCTTCAATAAGCTTACTCATGTATGTCTTAGTTTTGGGGGTTAAAACAGTGTCATCGTTTTGCTCTTCATCCACACGATCATACTACTAATTGATTCTCTATCTTGCCTCTTGAAAGGAGTTAAGAACTTAAGATAAGAACCATAACTTGACTTTCTTTGATTTGGGTATTATTTTAGAGGCTAATCGAATTCCTTTGTGATGGAAAGCTTGTGTCTTGGGTTGTGTTTGTTTCTCTGTTACAAAATATTATAGATGCTTTGTTTTGATCCTAACAAAATGATGATGGAGCTGTTTTACTATATGATTTCCTATGTTTCGAAATTGGTATCTTGCTAAAGAACTTGGTTTAACCATAAATGACTTTAGCATGATTTTGAGTTGGTATTAAGAGGAGGTGATTAAAGGTGTAAAAAGGGTACTATAGCATGCAAGCTGTCCAACAAGTAGAAAATTTATATGTGCCCTATGTGCCTATGTTTGATGCCTAAAGCAGTCCTTGGTTTTGCCCCTTTCTCAATTTATTTCCAATCAATACAAAAGCCCATTTGTTTGCAAGATAGCCTTTTCTAATAAGGGACAGAATTAGCTATTTTAAAGGGGCATGATTTCTAAAATTTATTTAGCCTATTTGAAATGCCTAAATCTATTTTAAAGCCTTTGCTAATCATTTTCCAGATTTGAGCTCTTAATTCCCATAACCCCAAAATGAACTTGAATCAAATGAATTTTGTTGAACCTATAAGTTCTCAACTACCTTTTCCATGCAAGCTATCTAAATGGCCTTCAAAGGACATTTAACATGCTTTAATATTTTTTTTTTATAAGTAATATTAACATTTATTGATGTAAAGAAAGGCATAAGCCAGGTACATTAGAAATATACATTTGAATTCACTGCTTTAAGAGCTAGAAATTATTACAAGGAAATCATGGAAGTTGAGACCATCACAACGGCCCACAAAAAACATGCTTTAATATTTATTTGCTATTCTTGTAAATTGAGGCAAGAAGTTAGTTAATTGGGTTAATGCTAAGCATAGAAGAAATGCTAGATTGTAGTATCGTGGCTCTCTTTTAAAGGGAGGGCTAAAGATTATTGAATGAGTATTAACGCATTTAAGTTATTTATTGGAATAGGATCTATTGTGAAATTGGAAATACGAAGGTGTATAGAGGTAAATAGTTATGACCATGCTTCTTACACCAAGTTTTGCTTATGAAAGAATCTCTCTTATTGCAAATGTTCTTCTAAAGAAAAGAGTAAATGTATATATTATGTATAAGCCTTTTTTTTTTTATTATTTGAAAAGAACCTCACATTCTCATTTCATTCATTATAACCAATTGTTACAGATTTGTCAAAGACTACATGAGAAAACACTTCTTCTGGACAATCTTCCATCCAAACTAATTCCTCATCTAAACCAATTGCTTTCTTGGCCAAGCTATGTGCTACCTTATTTCCTTCTCTATATATGTGTTGCAACTTCCAACTACTTACACCAGAAAAAATACTTTTCAAGTCATCTACTATTTGTCCATACCAAGCCCAGTTTTCATCTCTATTGTTTACAGCATTTACTATGGTCAGGGCATCACCCTCAAATTCAACATTTATAAACCTCAGTTCAGTACATACCTCGACAGCTCGCCACAGTGCTTGTAATTCAGCAACTATTGGACTGTAGATATTAGTTCTAGGCATACACAAGCATGTAAGGACTTCACCTTCCTCATCCCTTATCACCACACCAGCACCCATCTTTAGATCTTTCTGATCAAAAGTTGCATCCCAGTTGATTTTCACTATATTTTCTCCAGGCCTCTTCCATTTCCCTTTTCTACCACCTACTATAACCGACAGCCTATTACCCTCTCCCACCCTTTGAGCTTCTCTGTATTCCTCCAAGTCTTCAATAGCCTGACTAATCAAACACTTTGGCCCTGTAAATTGTTCTTCAAAAATCAGTTTGTTCCTTCTCAACCAAATTTTTCGCATGGACACAGCTACCATTTCAATCTCCATTTTAGGCAACTTCTGAATTATTCTATCCCATACTTCACTTAAGCTTTCATCACTGCAGGACCACTTCCTTAGAGGACTAGCATTTTCTGCCCATACATCCCTTGCAGCTTCACAACTCCATATAGCATGGCCCACATTTTCAACTTCTCTAAAACAAATAGGACATGAGTCATCTTTCACCAACTTTCTTTTGACTAAATTCTGTTTTGTCGGAAGACAGTCATCCAATGCTCTCCACATGAAGTTTTTAACCACTGCAGGAACTTCTATCTTCCATAAAGCCTTCCATCTGCCACTTCCATAATTTCTACTAGAGGACTCCCCTTTGTTTCTGTTTTTCAGTTCCATATCTAAATGATATGCACTCTTTACTGAGAATATCCTATTACTTGTATAGCCCCAAATTTGCTTGTCATTGGCACCCTTTCTGCTAATAGGAATCAGTTTCACAATATTGGCTTCTTGACTTCCCAACACATTTTCCACTACCTCCATTTTCCATTTTCCTTCCTCCATCAACTCCGCAACCTTTGCTTCCCTACTAAGAACCTGTACAGGAACTTGAGATGGTCTCCAAGAGGTCCATGAGGGTATCCATTTGTCTTTCCATATGCCTATCTGTTTTCAATTCCCCACCCTCCAAACTACTCCCTCTTTGAGTAATCTCAAAGCACTCCATAAGCTTCTCCATATAACTGAAGGGCACCAACCAAGCTTTGATGACATTAGATCCCTTCTTCTAAAATATTTCTCTTTAAGAATTGTGGCTGACAAGGATCCAGGATCAGTTAAAACTCTCCAGCATTGCTTGGCCAGCATTGTTGAGTTGAAGCTGTCCATATCCCTAAAGCCTAATCCACCTGAGTATTTTGCAGCCCCCATTCTTTCCCAACTCCTCCAATGTGTTTTCCTATCATTTTGTTTGTGGCCCCACCAAAACCTTGCCATTAATGAAGATATTTCAGAACACAACCTCTTAGGAAGACGAAAATTACTGATGTGGTATGTCGGGATAGCTTGAATTACAGCTTTTAGAAGCACTTCTTTTCCAGCCTGAGATAGAAANTCATCTACTATTTGTCCATACCAAGCCCAGTTTTCATCTCTATTGTTTACAGCATTTACTATGGTCAGGGCATCACCCTCAAATTCAACATTTATAAACCTCAGTTCAGTACATACCTCGACAGCTCGCCACAGTGCTTGTAATTCAGCAACTATTGGACTGTAGATATTAGTTCTAGGCATACACAAGCATGTAAGGACTTCACCTTCCTCATCCCTTATCACCACACCAGCACCCATCTTTAGATCTTTCTGATCAAAAGTTGCATCCCAGTTGATTTTCACTATATTTTCTCCAGGCCTCTTCCATTTCCCTTTTCTACCACCTACTATAACCGACAGCCTATTACCCTCTCCCACCCTTTGAGCTTCTCTGTATTCCTCCAAGTCTTCAATAGCCTGACTAATCAAACACTTTGGCCCTGTAAATTGTTCTTCAAAAATCAGTTTGTTCCTTCTCAACCAAATTTTTCGCATGGACACAGCTACCATTTCAATCTCCATTTTAGGCAACTTCTGAATTATTCTATCCCATACTTCACTTAAGCTTTCATCACTGCAGGACCACTTCCTTAGAGGACTAGCATTTTCTGCCCATACATCCCTTGCAGCTTCACAACTCCATATAGCATGGCCCACATTTTCAACTTCTCTAAAACAAATAGGACATGAGTCATCTTTCACCAACTTTCTTTTGACTAAATTCTGTTTTGTCGGAAGACAGTCATCCAATGCTCTCCACATGAAGTTTTTAACCACTGCAGGAACTTCCATCTTCCATAAAGCCTTCCATCTGCCACTTCCATAATTTCTACTAGAGGACTCCCCTTTGTTTTTGTTTTTCAGTTCCATATCTAAATGATATGCACTTCTTACTGAGAATATCCCATTACTTGTATAGCCCCAAATTTGCTTGTCATTGGCACCCTTTCTGCTAACAGGAATCAGTTTCACAATATTGGCTTCTTCACTTCCCAACACCTTTTCCACTACCTCCATTTTCCATTTTCCTTCATCCATCAGCTCCGCAACCTTTGCTTCCCTACTAAGAACCTGTACAGGAACTTGAGATGGTCTCCAAGAGGTCCATGAGGGTATCCATTTGTCTTTCCATATGCTTATCTGTTTTCCATTCCCCACCCTCCAAACTACTCCCTCTTTGAGTAATCTCAAAGCACCCCATAAGCTTCTCCATATAACTGAAGGGCACCAACCAAGCTTTGATGACATTAGATCCCTTCCTCTAAAATATTTCTCTTTAAGAATTGTGGCTGACAAGGATCCAGGATCGGTTAAAACTCTCTAGCATTGCTTGGCCAGTATTGCTGAGTTGAAGCTGTCCATATCCCTAAAGCCTAATCCACCTAAGTATTTAGCAGCCCCCATTCTTTCCCAACTCCTCCAATGTGTTTTCCTATCATTTTGTTTGTGGCCCCACCAAAACCTTGCCATTAATGAAGATATTTCAGAACACAACCTCTTAGGAAGATGAAAAACACTCATGTGGTATGTTGGGATAGCTTGAATTACAGCTTTTAGAAGCACTTCTTTTCCAGCCTGGGATAGAAACTGATTTTTCCAACTGTTTAGTCTCTGCCATATCCTTTCCTTAATACCTCTAAATGCATTGTATTTCGACCTTCCAACCATTGAAGGTAGGCCTAGATACTTTTCACTATCACTATATAGTCTTGCCCCAATTACTGTCCTTAATTGCCTCATCTCCTCCCTTCTTGTATTACCACTGAAAATTATTGAGGTTTTTTGATCATTTAAACATTGACCTGAGGCTGTCTCATATATTTTCAGCAACTCCTTCAATCTTCTCCGTTCTCTCAAGTTGGCTTTACAAAATAAAATGCTGTCATCTGCAAACATTAGATGGGTTACAGCTGTTCCCCCTCTAGTTAGAGTAGCCCCTCTAGTTAGATTGATCAGACTACTAAGCCCCTCAGCACAAAGTACAAACATAAATAGAGACAATGGATCTCCTTGCCTGATCCCCCTTGAAGGCTCAAAACGCTCACCAACTCTGCCATTAACTAGTGTAGAATATGATACTGTTGAGACAGTTCTCATGATTAATTGCACCCACTGATCACAGAAGCCCAGCTTGTTCATCACTTCCTCCAAGTACCTCCACTCTACACGGTCATAGGCTTTGGACATGTCCAATTTAATCGCCATACTCCCCTCCTTTCCCCTTTGCCTATTTCTCATTGAGTGCAACAGCTCATAAGTTATTAGAATGTTATCTGAGATCAGTCTTCCCCTAATAAATGCACTTTGTTGGTAAGAAATCACATCAGGCAATACAACTTTCAACCTATTTGCTAGTGTCTTAGCCATTATCTTGTATAAGACATTACACAAGCTTATAGGTCTAAATTCTCCCATTGTAACAGGCTCTTTAACCTTGGGAATCAGTGCTATAAGAGTCTGATTTATACTTTTCAAGTCCCCACTTCCTTTCATAAACTCCATCACAGCCAAACACACATCCTCCCCTACTACATGCCAATATTTCTGGTAAAAGCAAGCACTAAAGCCATCACTTCCCGGGGACTTATAAGGGCTCATTTGGAACACAGCAGTTTTTATCTCTTCTCTTGTAACTTCCTTAGTTAGGAAGTCATTCATACCCTTACTCACCTTAGCTTTGATAAATTTCGTACCAGCTTGGATCATATCCATAGTTGGTTCTCCTGATGACAAAACTTCTGCAAAATGCTTCTTGAAAGCCCCTTGAATCCCAACCTGGTCCTTCATCACTCTGCCATATGAATCAGAAACTTGAAGTATTCTGTTTTTTTTCCTTCTTTGACTTGCACATGCATGAAAAAACCTTGTGTTTCTGTCCCCATGCTGAAACCAGTTTCTTTTGGCCCTCTGTTTCCACTTCACACCCTCTTTTTCCAACAGCAAACCAACTTCCCCTTTTAACCTTTTATTTCCCCACTTATACTTCCATCTTCTACCTCCTGTAACTCCATTAATTTCTGAGTTTTTTCTCTCAACTCTTCTCCCTCTTTTTTATTTTTTACCCTACCCCAATTCTGCAGGACAGCACTACATTTTTTTAAAGCCATCTTCATTTTTTCTACATAAGAATTTCCCCCTTCATTCATCCTCCACTCCCCTTTTATTACCTCCTCACACTCCACATCGTTAGTCCAGCAAGCTTCAAACCGAAATATTCTTTTCCTTGGCCCATTTACCTTATTCATTGATAAATGCAACACAATTGGTTTGTCGTCTGAGCATCTAGCAGGTAACACTTCTACCATCACCTCCTTATACAGCTCATTCCACTTGCCATTTGCCAAGCATCCGTCCAACATTTCTTTTACAAAAGTACCATCCATATGACCATTGCTCCAAGTGTATCTACCTCCACTATAGCCCAAATCAAACAATTCATTCTCCTCCATGGCCTCCCTAAACATCCTCATCTGACTCTCTTCCCTTTGTCCACCTCCCCATTTCTCGGTTTGACAGATGATCTCATTGAAATCACCTGCCACACACCAAGGAACTTCTGCTTCTGGTTTCAACATGTGCAGCAAATCCCAAGATAACTTCCTCTTAGCTTTTTTAGGATGGCCATAGAAGCCAGTGAATAACCACCTCTTTTTCAAATCCACATCTAGAATCCATGCACTAATATGCCATCTAGAATAGTTAATAATCTCTACTTCCATCTCATCAAACCATAGTAGAGCCAAACCTCCTGCCTTTCCTACAGGATCCACAACAAAACTCTGATCATACCCCACTCTTCTTCTAATTCCATCAATCTTTTTTGTGATAATCATGGTTTCAATTAGAAACATGACTTTGGGCCTCTTATCCTTTGCTAGGGAGCAAAGATCCTGAACTGTCCGAGGGTTCCTAAGCCCTCGGCAGTTCCAACATAGGATATTCATTGTAATAGGTGGGGCTGCTTCACAGCCACCACCTCAACATTATCAATGTCAAACTCCACAAACTCATCTCCCTTTTTTACTCTTTTTGCTTCTGTTTCCTTTACCTCCCCCCTTCTCTTTTTTTCTTGAAAGTTTGGTCCCCCTCAATCCCTCCCTCTTTCTGTTTACCCCTTGCCCTTCTTTTCCATCTCTTCTCCTTTTCCAGAATATTTCCTCTTCCCTCATCCTCACTAATCACTTGTACACCCCCCAAAGTGTTCCTCTCCTCTCGGTTCCTTTCATCCCTCCCTTCCTTTCCCTCCACAATTACTCCATCTTCCTTCATACTAACATTCCCACTTTCCTCTCTGATTACTGTATTTTTTTTCACCTCCACTCCCTCTTCCTCACTCCTCTCCTTCTCCACTTCTTTCTCCTTTTTTTCCTCTCTACATCCTTCATCTTCTATATTCCCCTTCCACCCCTTAAAGTTCCCCCGAGATCCTCCACTGGCTCTAAGCCAGGGACCAAATTGAGTTCTCCTCTCCCCTTCTATAGACTGTGAGAGTTTACCCCCTGTACATCCCTCTTCCCCATGGATAATACAACAACACTTGAAACACAACTTAGGAAGTTTTTCATAAGTGAAAGGAACCCATAGCTTCTTCCCTTCCACCTCTATAGTTCTCCCTCTCGCCACAGCCTGTCTCAAATCCATCTCCACTTTTACTCTCAGATAACTCCCCCACTCAACATCATCCTTTGGTGCATCCACCTCTTCCACTTTCCCTATGGATTCTCCAATTTCTTTCCCCACACTATACTCCATACATGACAGAGGCAGATTGTGCATATGCACCCAAAGAGATACCAGATCAAAGTTAATCTGAGATGGCTGAGTCATTCCATCAAACGGCTTCAGTGCAAACATCAGATTATCAAACAACCAAGGGCGACCTTCCAACACACGCCTCTTATCATCCTCGGTTGCAAAGGTAATTATGAAAATATTCGTACGGATCTCAGTAAACACAGGAGGTCTACTTACCTTCCAAATCTTGGACATTGTAGCGCTCACCACCTCCCTCACCTTGGTGCGATTAGAACAAACCTTCCCTATCAAGCTGCATTCACCTTTGTTCCTCAGTTTCATCGAGCCTCCAATCCACACGTTAATGGCTTCATTTTCCTCTTCATTCAGATTCAGCCTCTTCCAAATGCTCTCCAAATCCTCCATCGAACCCGCTGTACCACGATCGTGAACAGCACTGCGAACCTCACCTTCTATGGTGAAGACTTTGAACTTCTCCTCCTTTCGCGCCCTCAGGCCATTATAGAGAGAGAAGAGTTGGAAAGGCATGCATTTTGTTCTTATGTACAAGCCTTTTTGGGTAACCCATGTTAAGCATCTTATTAATTATAATTTTGTGTATATGCATAATGTAATACATGCACGTTAAGTTCTAGATCATGAGATTTTTATACATGCTTTCTTAAATAACTAACACATTTCCTTATACGTAGTATGACATGAAATGCCTTTTAAAGAAATTCATATGCATCGGACCAAGAAAAGATGATGCAAACGTTTTGACTGCAAAGAAAAGAAAAAGATGAAATGAAAGTTTTAATGTATGAAAATATGTAACGGTCATATGAACAAAAGGATATCAAATGAATGGACAGATTGCAATACCGGGTAAGTAGTACTGGTAGTGCACCCAATGCTGCTCCCTGACTGAAAATGATTTCTAACACGTGGCCATGGGCGGAGTCTAGATCCAAAAGATTGATAACCCCAAAAGATTGATAATCCCAACACACGGAGCATAATAGTGTGTACCAGTCAAAGGAAAGTGAAACGTGAAAGCATAGTTATTTCTTAAAATGTTTATACATGAAAGTATTGCTTATCAGAGTTGCTTTGGAGCGGTCGGGCTATTTTTCAGCCAATAACAGACACTAATTATATTTGTCACCTAGATTATTTCATATTAAGTAAAAAAAAAACATCACATTGGATTATTATCTGCATCACCACAAGCCTGAGTTGTCAGCCAGAGAGAGAATCAGAGAGGGTCCCTTTTTCTTTTATCTTTGTTCGATTTTGTATTCAATCAAATAAACTTGCTGGGTGTAAAGTCACCAATTTGAAGTTTCAATGCCCTTTCATTTCATCGTTTTATTTTTCCTAATTGGATTGCAATCTCTATATTGTTGTTTGATCCTTTGAATATCGCTATTTTTTCTGGTTAACTCTCGTAATACCAATAATCATTAGCCCAACAAATAAAATAGTTGTTACCTCTTTGTTTGGTTTGCAAGAAAAAAAAATAATGAAAAAGAATGGAATCACGGGAGTAATCTTTAGGAGCCACTTCCTAGAGTGTTTAATCCATTTTCCCATTTTCCCCTATTCTTGCCAAAGAACGAACCAAACCCTACAATGCAACGAAAATAGAATCCAACCCAAGGCTTAATAAAAAACTCACGAGATCCATCCCTTCAAAGGAAAGCACCATCCCTTCAAAGGAAACTCACGTTGACGCTTTACATTGGTTGTGAGGCTTCCAAGGTTGGTTAATGGTTGCCCACTTACCCTCCCTTTACTCGGTAGTGTCTTTTTGTGAAATTTTGTAGTTTGTTGAATATTTTTTTTTATTGGTTTGATTCCTTACTGTTTGGGGATGCGAGGCCATGGAAAAGAGTTTGCGAAGAGACGTAGACAGAGATCAACCTTCCTTTAGAGAACTGGAAATACCTTCTTGCCAGTCTCCTTTTTCAGGTTCTCTATTTTTATTGATTGATGGATTATCTTAGTTTTAATTTCACAGAGAATTTCTCAGATCTCTTGTTCAAGTATTTCAGTTTGTCCTGCATTGGGAGAGAAATTAGAATGGAGGGGTTTGTATGCGTTTCTTTCTCCTGTAGTGGGTCACATAGATAAAATGTTAGGCCTACGTAGAGGTCACCCATTGGAGGGCTGCTGATTAGAGTAAAACAGTTCGACGAGTTTTAAGATTTACTCATTGGTTATTCCTTAAACTGTTTATACATGAAAGCATTATCAAAGTAGCAAATGTTTGTGTATGCATGTTTTCAAGGAAAAAAGATTAGATGATTATTATGTTAATAATATGGTATTCTACTTACTGAGTATTAGACTCACTTTATATTTATGTTTTAAACGTCCAGGTAATGACGAAGAGGTTGGGAAGCAGGGCACTATTGCAGAGAGAGAGGCAGACGCTTAGTATTTTTCCTGTTGGTTCAACCATATAATGATGATGGTTGGTTTTATGTTTAGGATGGACAAGTCAAAGGTAATAGCTCCCATCTTGGGGTGGGGTTGTTACAGATCCAATCATGAAATAGTGTCAAGTTCTTTGCTATTCTAGTTGCAATTAGTGATCTCATCTCTAGTACAAGTGTCAAGAGATGTATGGGGTTCAGTCCATCTTCGTTCAATTGCATGCCATACATGGTCATTCAAAGATTTGGGAAAATTTCTCATACGAACTTTTTCATAAGTATAATTTTTCCCATCGAGGGTACCGATCACAATCGGATGAGTGAACCNTTTTAATTTCACAGAGAATTTCTCAGATCTCTTGTTCAAGTATTTCAGTTTGTCCTGCATTGGGAGAGAAATTAGAATGGAGGGGTTTGTATGCGTTTCTTTCTCCTGTAGTGGGTCACATAGATAAAATGTTAGGCCTACGTAGAGGTCACCCATTGGAGGGCTGCTGATTAGAGTAAAACAGTTCGACGAGTTTTAAGATTTACTCATTGGTTATTCCTTAAACTGTTTATACATGAAAGCATTATCAAAGTAGCAAATGTTTGTGTATGCATGTTTTCAAGGAAAAAAGATTAGATGATTATTATGTTAATAATATGGTATTCTACTTACTGAGTATTAGACTCACTTTATATTTATGTTTTAAACGTCCAGGTAATGACGAAGAGGTTGGGAAGCAGGGCACTATTGCAGAGAGAGAGGCAGACGCTTAGTATTTTTCCTGTTGGTTCAACCATATAATGATGATGGTTGGTTTTATGTTTAGGATGGGTCCCTTGTTGTTTTAACTTTTAAACAATGTATCTTATGTATAGTATAACTCTTATGGTGGGGCAATTGTAATTCCTTATATATTGACTTGGTACCTTTTGGTATGTACTTATCTTTGATACCAAATTGAAATTACTTACGTTTCCCAGTATATTCACGAAAAATATCTATCAATTCACTTGAACAAATTGGTTAGTCGTCAAGCATGCAATTATTTAATCAAACGAACATATAAAGTAAATGAATAAATTGCATGAAATAACGATTGGTGAGGAAGAGAAACCCTTTAAAGAACTCTTTAAAGGTAAAACTTTACGAGACAACCAAATTCAAAAAACTCAATGTTATTATTTGAAAATAAAGTTACAAATAAGTTCTCAATTACAAAATCTTTATCAATTGACTATTTTACTTGACTAGACAAATAACCTATTTGTCTATACCGTAATAGCAACTAAAACTTATGATGATCTTCAAATATTAGTTTTTCTATTGGAATTTCAGTGGCTAAAACATGATCAATCAATTCTCCAACATGGAGCACGATCACACTCTTTGAGATAAACAATTTGAAAATGTTTTAAGGAGTTTTTCTCACCAAAATATGCATTGAAAATCTAGACAATATATAAATTTGAATATTTACAGATCCTAACCAGTAAGGCCTTTTAAATAAACAATATGAAAGTAGTTTTAGTTTCAATAGGACTATTGACGGATCGAATCTGTCGCGAAGACGTCACTTGACAGAATGTTGGCATCTGTGCTAAAGCTTTTCTACAATAACATATTTAAGTTCAACTTCTTCTCTGAATAAGTGCAGATTCTTTGGAACTTGATTTTCAAATTTATGACTTATCTAAACAACCTCTAATATCTCCCATATAAACTTAATATTGTTTTAGATAAAGTTAATAAATAGTTTATATTCATCCAAAATTATAAATTTTATGCGAGGATAAACTCTTTAGTCACTTGGTTCTAGCTAAAATCTTGCATTTACAATCTACCCTTTTGGTGGATTAGTGACAAATACTTGCATCTACAATCTCTCCCATTAGCAGATAAGTGACAAAATAAACTTTAATGAATATAATATAAGCCTGTCAAAACATAACTAGCAAACCCAAAAACTAAGTAGCTGGCCCAGTCCAATCCCCTGAAAAACCCACCAAGTCAGTCGGTTAAAAAATTTGACCTAAAACGACATTAGTTTATGCTATGCCCTAAACCCTCTTTTCTCTCTTCTCCCTCGCCCCTTGCCACAACCACTCACCTGATCTCTCTCTCTCCATCTTTCTCTTCGACTACTTCACTCTCCCTCTCTCAATTTCGCCCCTCTCACTCTCTCCCCTCATCTCCCACTCTTGTAGTCAATTGCTCTCTCTCCATCCATCCCTCCCTCCCTCTCTCTCTCTTCTCTGTAAATTTAATTTTTTCATTGCCCCTCCCCATGTTGTTCAACTCTACCTTGCTGACCAGTAAGTCTCTCTCACTTTGGCTGTTCTGTCTCTCCTTTACTCTGGTTGTTCTCTAACTCCCTCATTTCGACTATTCTCTTTGTCTCTCTTGCTGAGCCATAGTGTCGCACTAGATGTCTCCACCTTACACCACCTTCGCCGTCGATAAGTCATCTCTCATCCTATCTTTTTCACTCTATGTCCGTGTCTCTTTTGCTCTCTCTTAGTCTCTCTCTCATCTAGGCTTGAAACCTGACCAATTCGATTCGTGTCTGGGCTTGACCCGACTCGACTCGGCTCTAGAGCAAATCAAACCAATCTAAACCGACCAAACTCTAGATTGGAAGCACAGCTGCACAAGGAGGCAAAATTGCAAATCAACCCCAGACCAAAACAAAATCATCTTTATTAGAATCTAGCAAAAAAGAAAATAAATAAATAATTTGTATTTTGCTTCACTAGTAGACGAAGATCAAAGAGATAAAAGAGAGGAGAAGACCTTGAGAGAGATGAAATCGACGATTTGGCTCTGTCACTCATTGTTTGGAGATTGGCATCCGCCAAGTCCCGCACCTCTCTCAAGCCCTTGGATTTGAAGGAGAAAGTGCTCGAAGAGGTGGATGCTTGAATTTTGTTGGCCATGGCGGACTCTGAGGCAAGGTTTTAACTAGCCTTGGAAGGATGTTAACACTATCAAAAATTGGGAAAGGATCTGTATATAGTAGTTTCCAAGTCAATAATAAAAATTCCCAAAGGCTCTAGCTTGTTGAGACGTATGACGCCCCCAAATCCCCACGCACGGACATGGGAAAATCGAGACGTCCGGATGGTGACAACACGGGTCCCCATCCTAACGACGAGTGCCAAGTGTGTGTAAGTAACAGAAGTGCACGAAGAGACACGCAACGGATAGTAAAGACATATAACTAAGTACCAGAATTTTTCATAATTAAAATACAAAGCTGTTCAAATCATACATAATAAAATATTACAAATACAAATATTCTTTCAAAGCCAACTCCAAAGCATAGACTCCAACTCAAAACTCTGGCGAAGCCGCATCCTCAGGCTCAGCCTCCTCCTCCTCGATCTCTGCACCAAAATCTACGGTACCAAAAATGGTGCCGCAGGTAAGTAAAATCCAAATACCACTAGATAAAAACATATTATAACTCAAACAATATGCATGAAAGAAAACAACGCACATGTCCCATAAAACAACATTTTCCACGCATGCCAAAATCCCATTTGGCCCAAAAGCATTTCCTTTAACCATATCCTTGCCATTATTCCAGATAATGACCCAAAAACCAGTCTCGCCATTTTCCTAGAAAATTGCCCATTAACCAACATCAGAGCACTGTAGGCGGGAATCGCAGGCGGGACTCTACCACCATCCCTGCTTACCACCATCCCTACGCGTCGTGCACCGTAGGCGGGAATCGCAGGCGGGACTCTACCACCATCCCTGCTTACCACCATCCCTACGCGTCGTGCACCGTAGGCGGGAATCGCAGGCGGGACTCTACCACCATCCCTGCTTACCACCATCCCTACCCGTCGTGCACCATAGACGGGAATCGCAGGCGGGACTCTACCACCATCCCTGCTTACCACCATCCCTACGCGTGCCTTTGACTCAAATCAGTCAAACCAATCGTTCACATATACCATAAATCAGTTATCGCTTACATGCCCAGTTTGCATTCACAAACACATGTACATGCATGCAATTACACAAAAACCCGGTTTTCCCTTTTTAAGCATGAAAATGTGAGCACTATACAATGCAAACATCAAGGCACAATTATCTCAAACAAATATCAACATCAACCAAACAACTCCGTCCTCAATCCATCCGACCCCCGAACTCCTCGGACTCAGTCCGGAATCAACCAACCAGTCCAATAATTAATTGTAAGAGCAAAATATATTTAAATCTAAAAGTAGAGTTTGGAAAATACTTACAGTGCTATACGGTATTTTTCGAAAGCTCGGGGCGTTGCAAACGACGGAGGAACAGCACGTAACAGTGTATTTTACACTGTGGCCGTTGGTAATAAATTACCCACTTTCGAATGGGACAAACCAAGGCACGAAATTGATAGGGAATGGCCTTGAGATATTTATGAAGTTAAAGGAAGTGGGCTTTGGCCGTGGGTGGTGGTGGAAATGGCGGTCGAAGGCCAAAAAGGGGCTGAACGGAGTTGAGTTCGTGGGAGCTGCTCCGGAAATGGATCAGGGCCGAAATTAGGTGGGTTAGGATGGCAAGAGGTAGGGGAAGAAGCTGTAAAGAGATGGTGGTCGGAAGTGGTGCGACGGCGCCGAAATCGGTGAAAAATCGTGTGGCTTGGAGGAGCTCGTGGTGGCTAACGGTGGCTCGGATGGAGGTGAAACTTGGTGGGGATGTTCACCGGTGAGAGGGGAAGAAAACTGGGTGGGTAGTGTAGGCCACACCGCCGACTAGCGGCGGTTCTGGGCGGAGAAAGAAATCGGCAACAAGGGAGAAAACAGGGCAGGGGCAGCAACTTCCAGGGGCTCGTGGTGGCTAACGGCTGGTCCGATGGCTCTGAAAATGGTGGGGATGATCTCTGGTGGGAGGGGAAGAGAATGGCAGGGGTGGTATACGACACCTCCACCGGACGACGGAGAAATGGCCGGCCGAAGGAGCAGCGCCGGTAAGGGGAAAAGAGAAAGGAGAGCTGTGCGCGCACGGGGAGAGGAGGAAAAGAAGAAGAAGAGAAAGAAGAAAAGAAGAAAAAAAGAAAAAGAAAGAAAAAGAAAAAGGGAAAAAGAAAAGATGGAGAAAGAAAATGAGGTTCAGTCCTCATTTCCGGAGTCCAAAAACAGATCCACCGAAAACGATTTTAAAAACCGTAAAATGATTAAAATAAATTAAACACCACATCAAATAAATTAAAAACCAATTAAATATATTAAACACAACGTAAAGCTAATATATAATAAATAACTAGTAAAAACTAACTATTTAATTTTAAATCCAAAAACAAGCTAAAATAAATTAAACAGCAATTTAAACTCAACAGCGATTAAAATCCGATAATTTAAAATAAAAGAACTATTATTTTAATTAAATTAAAATATTCCTTCAGTGAAAATACACGTAAAAACGGGGTGTCACAAGACGTTCGGTACAGGTGCGAAGAATGCAGGATGGAAACCAAGAAGAGAAATAGAGAGAGGGGGTTGGGGGGCATCGGGAGAAGTTACCTAAGTGGGATTCGACTTCGGAAAAGAGACTAATCGAGGTCTTCCATGACGATGATGGACTTGCTCGTCGTTTCTACAACACCACCTTCGGCCTAAACACCTTTGATGACGATGATCACAATGAGATTGGAAGGGATGACAGCTAGATTTTAGATCCTTAAAATGTGTAGTCAATTTCAGCGGGTTCGACCCGCACGTTACTTCAACCCGTTTTTTCGGATCAGATTGGATCGGGTCTCACGGACGGGCCAAGTCATAACCTTTTTTGCATAGGCCTACTCTCATCTCTCTCAATTGGGTCACCATCATTGCCCAAGCTTTACACCACGAGCATGCCACCGCTGATAAGTCGCTCTCCATCGATGTTCGTTCGTTGGTTTCTCTCTCTTTCGATTTCTCTCTCTCAAACTCTCTCTATCTCTCTCTCTCTCTAATCCTCTTTTTGTGCCAATGAAGGCCACTAAACCACATGCACAATCACTCTGCTCTGCACCACTTCATTTTTTATACTTGGGTGAAGGGTTATGTATAGTTAACACTGGTGCAACATGTGGATGATATATGTAACAACTTGCTAGAAATTTAATGGTGAAATTTTTACAAGTTTTAGGAACTTCATCAAAACCCTTTAAATTTTCCTGAATCGACCAACTACTTAGGATTTAGTTTGTCAACGTAATCAGTATTATCACTCACTATGGTATCAGAAGCACTATTTTCAATTTTTAGACGATACGCTTATTTGAAAACACGTTTTGATTTTTTTGAGGCACTTTAGAGTTGAATTTTAATAAACAAATTGCACAGTTAGATTTGTATGGATATTTAGAATTTTACAGTTTAAAATTTATTTTTCACTTTTCTGGAGTGAGTAGTAACCTCAATAGTAGCACCTAGTGTAGTGTTTTCAAAATTATAATGTGGAATGTCTAAATTAGGTTATGAAAGTTTTATTTAGACACTTAACAAAACTTTACCCACACTTGGGGAATAGTTTTGGACACTTAGCACAAAGAGGAACCATGAGATGGATTGTGAATGAATCAAGATGTGAGATCATGCCACCTAAGCGAAAACTCTATTATTTCATTTTATCAACAAACTTTTGCAAGAGCAAAGATGTTGTCAACCCTAATCAAATTCTAAATGGTTGGAATCTAATTGAAACCCTAAAAACTTGGTTGAAATCGAAATCCTTAACAGTTTCCCGAAACCCTAAAGTTGGCCTCCAAACCATTTTTTATTCAATTTCTAGCATTGTGTTTAATCACTTGATTAAATCACTTTCACATGCTATTAATTCATCGAATCCTTAAGACATCATTATCTAACTTTTAAACTTTAGAAATTTGATTGGACCAAGAAAAATTGGATTTAGGTTTGATAGAATTATCTCAAACCCTAACCAAACCACCTTTAAACCCTAAATTGATACCCACTTGGTTATGGTCCACACCAAGGCCCACAAATTTGGCCACCTTTGAAAAGCTTCTTGAGGAAGTTTTCTCCCCCCACATGGTAGGCTAGCCACTACCCTTAATTGCAACCAATAGTGCATTGATGTGAGAGGGAAGTCCACCTTATCACCCTCCATACCTCATGGCAGCAGCAACAGTCATTGCCCCTCACTATTCTTCACTTTATGTGACATAAACACCTCCAATCAAAGGTCATTCAAGCCCATACCTCCCCCATCCAGAAGTTTAAAGTCGTGCAAGACACTATTTACTTCATTTCATCACTTCTTCATCCCATTCTTAGAGAGAAACTCAAAAAAGCTCTCTCGAGTAGGCTCATAGACTCGATGCTCCGATTTATAGATAGTATTATGGCATCCCTGGATGAGTTGTGCGAGCTACACGATGAATAGCCTAGTAGTTGCTTTAATTATTACTTGTACTTAAGGAGCTCGATCTCCAATACTATTATAATTACAGTCATTTTGGACTCATGTTGTGATCATGGATGTTTAACATTTCAATATGTATAGATTATGTTTTGTTTTTTTATAGGAAAATACTTCATTTTGTGGAGGCATAAAACCTCAAATTAGGTTACAGTATTGTTGATCAATGAAAATAGGGATACTATTCCACCAAATATGTATATCATTAATGGACCATGCATGTATTGCAAATTGATGTGCTACAACATTTGTCAATTTGTTGCTATGTTGTAAACTGCACTGGACAAAACATTGCATCAACTCTTAATACTAGAAACTAGTGTTCTTATTACTGCATGAGACTTAGTTTCTTTATTGATTTCCTCCACCAAAAACAAATAATCACTCTTTAGGATAAGGTTATGGATCCCAATGCTTATGCAAAGTTGTAGTCCCCTTAGTAAAGCCATCGCTTCAATTATTTCTTGTTCCAAAATTTCAGTTTCTGCTCTACTAACAACCATAATGACTTCTTCCATCAAATCTCTTAAAACTGCAACCATACTTGCCTTATTAAGATCAAAGAACAGTGCACCATCAACATTAAGTTTATAAAAATTCTCAGGAAGAGGAGACCACCTATAAACCATAGCCTTCATTGAAACAGATCCCTACTGCTGCACACCAGAAACATTCTTTAGTTTTTTCAAGAATATTATCCGCTGCAAATATTGCATAATGCTAGATGCATGTTAGGAACATTGCATCTTATTTGTCATGAATGGGGGCAGGTAACCCTGTGTTGCACGTCTGGACTCTTAAAATGTCTGTCCAATCCCAAGCAAAATTTGGGGGCATCACAGGGTGGTATCAGAGCAATACGTTTTTGGGTTATAAATCCACATGTTCTTAGGAAATACACCAAATATTAGGCTTTTAGTTTTTGTTAGACTTGAATTTCTTGAAGTATAAGAGATAGTATGTGTTCATGATACATGTACTCATGTGTTTCAGAAAGTGACACAAAAACTTGAAGTAGGATACCCAAGAACCCTAAAAGAGACATCAATCAGGAGAAACAAAATCACCAGATTGATGGAGGGCAAGGGTTTACTAAGGCTATTCGTCTGCTGACTGACGTGCTTAGACATCAGCAATAGTAGTAAGTGCACGCACCTAGACCTGTAGTTCAGGGTTGTTCTTTTGAGAAGTTTCTGATTCACAAATACCTGAACTTTTCTGGTAATAAAGGACCTTTGAGGGCAGAAAAGTGGATTATAGGTCTCGAAAGGACATATAAGATCTCTGGGTGCATTGAGGACCCGAAGGTATTGTACACTGGATACCTATTCCAAGGAGAAGCTAGAATGTGGTGGGATACCCGAAGACATCTTTTGATAAGGGAACTAGGAACCCTCACTGCTTTGACATTAGAGACGTTCAAAGAAGAGTTTGACAACAGATTCTTCCCAAGATCTATCAAACGACTGAAGGCCCAGGAGTTCGCATCTTTGACTCAGAGCAATCTAATTGTGGAAGAGTACGTTGCAAAGTTTATGGCATTGGGGAGGTTTGCACTTCACTTGATATCTATAGAGAGAATGCAGGTGTAGAAATTCCAAGGAGGATTTCAGCCAAGGATCTATAGCCAAGTGGCTTGTCTTAGTATAGAAACCTACCAGGTTTTGGTAAATGTCACTATCATAGTAGAGGTAGAGTAGAAGCATTTGACCAACCAGATAATTTTGGAAAGAAAGAGGACTTCATGGTATGCTACTGAAGAAAGTCTAGAATTGAAGAAGATGTCTACTGGATTAGATAAAGGAAAAGGCATCGAGACTGGAAACTCAATGCTAACCACATATCCAATATGTGGGATGCGCAGAAAGAACCATGAAGGCAAGTGTAAACTTACCTAGAATTTTGTTTCAGATGTGGCCAACCTGACCAATTGATCAAAACTTATACCAAGAGAGATCAGGGAAAGGGGACAATTCCCAATGGAGATTCCAAACCAAAGCCATGGCCTCTAGTGCCAGCTCGAGTGTATGCAGCCACTCCTAGAGAGATAGATACTGATGCCCCAAGAACATATAGAGCAAACATCATTTCTAGTATTTTCTAAGACTTATGTATTGTTAAGCTTGATTTGATTGCAATTGATTGTATTATTTCATTATTGTTATTTTGGAGATTGTCATGTCATTGAGGTTTGTAACTTGTACGTTGTAGATTCAAGCCAGTCCCTATTTTTAGTGATTGTGGTATTACACTAGAACTCAGTTCAGGAGCCTAATTGTTACCCAGGTGGTAAGAGAAACAATTCTCATTAGAAGTATTATTTTTCCTACCAATGTAGGTATAGAATACCTTTTAGTAGTACAAGGAAGAATATCGAAGGTCATTGAATTGTATTTCACGTGTTTGGAGTTTGTTTTGATTCTGCGGATGCAATGGAATTTATGTTTGTGGAAAACGTAGATCGCCCTTATTTGGAGACAATTATATAGGGAGTAAAATATTGGACTTGAGGATTTACATGAACACTATGAACATATCCTTCTATTTAGAGTCAGAATAAGAGGTAGCTCATGATGGATAGAAGAGCTATGCCAATCATAAGAGAGAAAGCCTTTAGTTTAAGTTAATAGCTGATTGTTTATCAAGGTGTCACCTAGGAGGAGGAACGATTCGTTTTGATTATGAAGGTGTCACCTAGGTGGACATGTTTTGCAGAGGAAATAGAGAAAGTGAATTCAATTATGTATGGACTGAATTCTTCCAAACTGAACTACGTGAATACTTGAAGTTTTAAATTTAAAGAGTATGCTAGTATGACATGACCTACTTTGTGGAAGGATTCTAGTACAAATTGATGATTTGAGGGAGAGAGCCAATTAAGGAAAGGAGAATTCAGTGGTGTATATATATATCTATGGTGAATAACTCTTTGAGCAATAAGGAAAGTAGTGATTTCACTTAATCAATGATTTAGTATCCTAGAAGGTTAGTCTAGAGCTTGTTAAGTTTAGGCAGTAACCTTTGTGAGCATTATCTTCTTCTTTTATACCATGTGATGGTTATAGATAAGATTACCATGGACTACCTCATGAAGAACGTTACCCATGAAGGCGTTACCTCATGAAGGCGTTACCTCATGAAGAACGTTACCCCTTGTTTCACCCGATTACATGGTTAAACTGGGATAGTTAAAGGCTAGGAAGACACGGGACCAAGCAAAGTTTGGTGGAGTATAAGAGGAACGTGCTACCAACACAGAGCCATGATGTCAGGGTCATCCATGTCATCAACTCACCGTGGACGTTTGCTGGTTGAGAGTTAGGAGCTAAATATTGGCGATGAAAAGGTTGTGAAACACCCTAGCCCAAGTCATTTCAGCAACATGGAGTATGATTCAAAGGACGACAAGTTCTTGTAACACACACCAATGGAAGGTCCAAATCATATTACCTCTACTCCGAAAGGACGAGTCAATGATACAATTGAAGCCCTATTAAAACCTTATAAAGAATAAGAACTTATCCTTCGTAAGCAATGTGAGATCTTATTCACCACCTACCCTTATCCTTATCATATGGGGTATAAAAATCTCCCCCCTTAAATTATCGACGTTCTCGTCGGGCCTATCTGTTATAGGTGGCACGACTTAAGTCCCACATTTCTGGTTGGGACAGGCTCTGATACTATTTGTAATGCTCCAATAGAAGGCTCAAACTATATAGCCTATACTTCAAAAGAACTAGTCAATGATACAATTGAATCCCCATTAGAACCTTATAAAGAGCAAGAACTTCTAATTCCCAAACAATGTGGGATCTCATTCACCACCTACCATTATCCTTATCATATGGGGTATCACAATTCTACTACTTACCACAGCATGCCATGCCGATGGACATCGATATGCCACCATCAGAGCTGACCAATGACGATATGTCCAGTGATGGACAGTGCTTGGTTCATTGTTAGTACTTGCGTCGATTTTGAGGACGAAATCTTTTTTTAAGGAGGGGAGGATGTAACAACCTGCTAGAAATTTAATAGTGAAATTTTTATAGGCTTTGGGAACTTCATTAAATTCTTGTAAGTTTTCATGAATCAACCAATCGCGTAAGATTTAAATTATCAACATAATCAGTGTTATCACTCACTATGGTGCCAGAAGCGCGATTTTATTTATTTGAGATAGTTAGAAACGTCAGAATATGATATGATCTATGCCATTAGACTCAGTTGATTATTTAGGATTTTATGGAACAATAATCTCATTTTCAATTTTCGGACAAAACGCTTGTTTGAAAACGCTTGTTTGAAAACGCATTTTACTTTTTTTAAGGCACTTCAGAGTTGAATTTTGAAAAACGAGTCGCACAGCTAGGTTTGGATGAATATTTAGAATTATGCAGTACAAAGCTTATTTTTTACTTTCCCAGAATAAATAGTAACCTAAATAGTAGCACCTAGTGTAGTGTTTTCAAAATCACAATGTGAAATGTCCAAATTAGGTTAGGGAAGTTTTACTTAGACACTTGTCAAGATCATAGCTACATTTGGTGAATATTTTTGGACACTTGCCACAAAGTGGAACCATCAGATGGATTGCGAATAAATCAAGGTGTGAGATCATGCCACCTATGTGAAAACCCTATTCTTTTATCTAATCAACAAAATTGTGCCAGACCAAAGAGGGTTTCAACCCTATTGAAGCTCTAAATGCTTGGAATCCAATTTAAATTCCAAAAGTTTGGTTGAAATCGAAACCCTAAATGATTTTCCCAAATTCTAAAGTTGGCCTCTAAACCCTTTTTTATCTGATTTTTAGCATTGTGTTTAATCACTTGATTAAATTATTTTCACATGCTGTTAATTCATCAAATCCTTGTTAAGGCATCATCATCCAACCTTTTAAACTTTGAAAATTTGATTGGGCTAAGAAAAATTAGATTTTGGCTTGATGGCATCACAAATCCTAACCAAACTCCCTTTAAGTCCCAAATTGAAGCGTACTTAGTTGGAACCCACCAAGGCCAACGAATTTGGCCACCTTGGTAAAGTTTCTTGAGGAAGTTTCGTCCTCCCATATGGCAGGCCAACCACTACCCTTGATTGCACCCAATAGTACCTTGATGTGAGAGGGAAGTCCACCTCATCACCCTCACTGTTTTTCACTTTATGTGACATAGGCCCCACCAATCAACGATCATTTAAGCCCATATCTCTCCCCTCCGGAAGTCTAAAGTCGTGCAAGACACCGTTCACTTCATTTCATCACTTCTCCAACCCGTTCTTAGAGAGAAACCCAAAAGAGTTCTCTTAGGTAGATATCTGAGTCGTTTTGAGTGGCGATTTTCAACCATTTGTAAGTATTTTCTCACAATGACTTCTTCATGAAAGTGAAAACATAGTTTCAATATTTCGGGGTTTAATCTTACTCCAAAGGTTTTGATATTTTTATGTGATACTCCTAAGCCTCTTATATGCATGTTAGTATGTTAGTTTGAAGATATTTAGTAGTAGTTTGAAATATATGATTTTTTTATGCAAGAGGATTTCAGTTAGGCAATGGTTTGATGTTTTGTTGGTTAGATCCATGTTTTGTTGATTTTTAGCCATGTGATTTTAGGTTTGATGGTTGAATATTCTTTAGGGCACATTTTTAAAACATGTGATGTTTTGATTGGAAGATCTAATCTTTTTAAGTTATGGATCAAGTGAATGATCAAAACTAGGTAAAAAAAAGTTTCTGTTTTTGGACTAAGTGTGGAGCCGACTATTCCAAGTGGTATTTTGTGATTTTTGGTTAATGATTTAAAGCATGGTTGTTCTTAGGATGATGTTATGAATATGTTAAATGTAAGATTTGTTTTTTAAAAAAAAATTCTTGTAGATTTTTTTACTAAAGTCAAAACTTGTGATTCAAGGATTTGTTTATAGTTAACAAATTTGGATCTTTTTACTAAAACGTTTGGTGGTGATGATTAGCATTTTTTAATGGATGTTTTAAGTATGTTGTTAAAATTAGGATAAGAAGATACTTGTTACAAAATGTTGGTTCAATCATGAGTTTTGAAGTTGGAGAAATTGCAACAAAAATCAAAAGATTTGGCCTATGGATGTTTTGGTTATAGTGAGTTTTCCATAGTTGTTGTGATGCCCCCAACTCTTAAGTATAGAAACGTGGGAATCGTGATATCGGGATGATAACAACATGGGTTGCACACCCCAAATAACAAGTGCTAAGTGTGTGTACATGTAAAAAATGTACAACAGAAGTCACAACAGATAATTAAAGGATAGTCATCTATGTACCAGAACTTCAAATACAGATTCACCAAAATAAAACTGTTTCAAAAGATTATACAGTTATCTAGTAAAAATATAATAAAACCAAAATACATGATCAAAAGTAGGAAACAATCCCAAGACACGAAAAGTGACCCCAGGTCACTCTTCCAGTGGAGCTGAAGCCTCAGGTTTGACATCCTCATCTACATCAAAATCTGCGATTCCATAAAACGGAACTGTAAGGAAGAATACCATGTGAGATTATGAGTCTCAGCATGTAACTAACCAAACAACCAAAGAGATAAAAAAAAACATATTTAAACAACCAATAAGAATGCATGCACATGTTGAAACATGCATGAGACCAAAAACCATCGTTTTTCACGAAAATGACCATTAGTCCAACGCACGCCAAAAATCTCATTTGACCCAAACACGCCATTTTTCCAGAAAATGGCCCAAATACAAATTCACCACTTTCCCAATAAATAGACCTCGTATCCATTTAATCATAAACAACAATTTTCTCAGAAAATGGTCCAATATTTCCATTCATTCCATCACTATAGGCGGAAATCACATACGGGAGTTACCGCCGTTCATACTGCTAGCACTATTGATAGGAATCATAGGCAAGAGACTTACCACCATCCCTACTGCGTGTACCATATAAGAGAAGCACAGGCGGGACTCTACCACCATCCCTGCTTACCACCGTCCTTACTGCGTGCACGGTAGGCAGGAATCACAGGCGAAACTCTACCACCATCTTTGCTTACCACCATCCCTACAGCTAGCACCGTAGGTGGGAATCAAAGGCGGGACTCTACCACCATCCCTAATTACCACCATATCTGTAGTTCATTTTCCTTTCTTCCATTATTTTCAATCTATTCAATACACATGTATCCAAAATCCTTTCTTAACATGAAAACCTAGTTTTCATTCATAACACATGAAAATGCATGCAACAGTGTAATGATTGTCATGACACAATGCACAACAGATAAAAATACACAATCACAGCTCAACTCTACAAATATTCCCATCCTTCCATCTAATCCAAAAATCCATACTCCTCGGACTCAAGGCCTAGCACAACCAAACAGACTTAAGCAAATATGTTAGTGTAAAAATATATTAAATCTCAAGAAATTCTTTGAAAAATTACTTACAATGATGAAATAAAATTTTGGAGGATCAAAGGTGGTACTAACGGTGGCGGCACAATGATGGTTTTTCAAATCAAGGTCGTGGGTCTCAAAATGGGAACTGAAGAGAGCTTGGGTTGGCCATGGATGGGCTAAGGGAGGTTGGAGAAGCTAAAGGTGGTGGCTGGTGGCCGTGTGTGGCGGTTGGAGGCCAAATGGAGTAAATCAGAGTGTGAGATAAGGAGGCTTCGAGAGGGACGGATCGGGGCTGAGGAAGGTTGGATTAGGTGGCTGGGGGTTCACCGGTGAGGGGTAAAGAGCTGGCGGCAAATGGAGGTGACATGACGGCGCTGGAGCTTAAGGGAGCTGCGGTTTAAAGATGGGTGTAGGGGAAGGTGGTGGTGTGGTTGGGCCTGGAAATGGAGGGGGTTGGTTGTTGGCATGAAGGGAAGAGAATGGGCTAGGTAGTGAGGAAGGACAACAGTGCATGATGGGGGTAGGAGAGGAAAACTGAAAGTACGGGGAAAGAAAGGGCAGGGGGTGTCACGCATGGGAAGGAAGTAGGGGAGGAAAGAAAAAAAGGAAAAGAAAGAAGAAAAAGAGGAGGGAAAAAGAAAAAGGGGAAGAAGAAAAATGAAAGAAAAGAAAATGAGGTCCAGGCTTTTCAACTCGGTGTCTCAAAACTGATCCAACGAAAAGGATTTTAAAACGGCAATTTAAATAAAATAATTTAAACGCAGTGACTAAGTAAAATAAAATATTAAATCCAACAATAAACTAATTTAAAATAAAGAGTATTTTAAATAATGAACAATAATTAATAACAATAAATCACATTGAATTAAATTTCACAATTAGAAATCTTAAAATAATACTGCGTAAATCTTATAAAATTTAAAACAAGAAAGTCCATAATTTTAATAAATAAAATAATTATTTAATTAAAACACACGTAAATACGAGGTGTCACAATTGTGATTTGTTTTAAATTTTTCTGAGTTGATATTTAAATTTAGGATAAAATTTACATGAAGAATGTAAATTTTAGAAATTTTTGGAGTTAGAATGCAAAATCTTTAAGTTAGGCGTAAAATGGTCATTTTTTCACATGTAGAGGGTAAAATTATAATTTTACTCTAAATTGTCTTTTTTCATTTTTCTAATTGTTAATGATTAAATTTTTATCTTCTAGAACAACCACTTACAGTTCCTCGTGTTTCACATTTTATTCTCGTAGAACACAACAATTAAGGTAAGTTAGCTTTTAACTTACTATCAGTATATTGTATATATGTGATGGGTAAGAGAATTATAGTTTATGTATATATATTATCATATGTGCCATGTCATTACATGTTTATCTATTACACGAATTATTCTGTCAAGAAATACTTATATGTTACACAATATATTTTATCACGAATTGCTATCTATTGCAAGTATGTCATGTTACGTATGCCATCTGTTACAACTATGTCATGTCACGTAATATCCACT
Organism: Carya cathayensis; assembly: GCA_011037825.1. NCBI lineage: Eukaryota > Viridiplantae > Streptophyta > Magnoliopsida > Fagales > Juglandaceae > Carya > Carya cathayensis. Next base: position 131,722 of record QGSO01000336.1, on the reverse strand, counting down.
GTTACATGTTCTGTCATGTCATGAAATGTTGTCTTACATGTTATGCCATGTCATGTAATGTTGTGTTACGTGTTATGTCATGCTACGAAATGTCTTCTTTCTCAAAGCACGTCATATCTTCTGTCTTACATTCATGTCATGTTATGCTATATCAAGACTTCTGCCCTTTTGTTTCATGTTGCATTTTGTCTCAAGTACAATTTGTGTATCGCGGGAATAACGTTTCAAGTCAGTCATGTCTAGAATGCTCCTGATGTAACCACTATGATTATCCAAGCATTTCCTATTGTAATTAATGCAAGGTATTTCTGACGTAATCACTTTGATTGTTAGAATACCTCTACTAAAATACTCATGATATAATCATTTAGTTTTTTAGAATATCACTAGGTACTCCTAATGTAATAATTTTGATTATTAGGGTATCTCATTTAAAATACTAATGAATTGTCAGAGCATCACTAGGTACTCCTGATGTAATCATTCTGATTGTTAGGATATCTCATTTAAAATACTCATGGTGCAATCAGAATATCATTCTGATTGTTTGAGTATCTCTAACGAAATATGTTGGATGGAATCATTCTGATTATTTACTATTCTCAACAAAATCATTGGCGAAATCTTTTTTGATTGTCAGAATTTATTTCGCAATCAATTCATGTGTCATATATTTCATGTTCAGTTATATTTCAAGTTCACGTTCAGTCATGTTTCAAGTTCATATTCAGTTCATCTTTCAATTCACGTTAAGTTCATGTTCAGTTTCAGTTTAAGTTCATGTCATGTCAAGTCAAGTCTCAGTTAAGTTCATGTCATGTCAAGTTTAAGTTCAGTTCACGTTTCAGTTCAAGTTATGTTAGTTATGTCATGTTATATATCAAGTTATGTTATACCTATAACTTTGATTATGCATTCATACATTTATTATCATGCATGCATCATTAACCTGTATGGAAGTTTCTTGTTAATTTGCTAAGATTTATAATCAAATATTACCATGGTAGTCCTAACTACCATTCCTCCCGAATGGTAGAGCATGTGTTAGGATCATAATGCATACCATAGGTCGACCAACTTGAGATGATCAATTAGGAGACGAAAGTACGACGCGGACCTCAGTGCCTCGATGCTCTAATTTATTGATAATGTTATGGCATCCCTGAATGAGTTGTGTGAGTTACTCAATGGATAGCATGATAGTTGCTTTAGTTACTACTTGTACTTGAGGAGCTTGATCTCCAATACTCTTATGATTACAGTCATTTGGACTCGTGCTGTGATCATGGATGTTTAGCATTTCAATATGTATCGATTATGTTTTAAGTATTTGGGATATTATCAACTTGGAAACAACGTGCTAGAGACACAGGTACGAGTACTTTGTCAAAAAAACACTAGTACATGTAAGAAAAGGCAGGTTGATAATGGTGATAATGCAGTTTATACAAACTTAGTGCATGAAGGAAAAAAGAAAGTAAAACTGGTAGAGATGGATGTAAGAGGGAAAGGGAAGGTAGGAGAAAGCATGGTTAAGCAGGTTGGTGAGGATAAGTTGATATCGGCAGAGGCTGTTACACAGCCCTGCCGACCCCAATGATTCTCCTCAGTTGGAACTCCCGTGGGCTTGGGAACCAACATGGAGTTCGAGCTCTCTCTAATCTAGTCAGCGAGGAAGGTCCCAAGGTCTTGTTTTTACAAGAGAACAGGTTACAAGTTAAGGATATGGAGAAAATTAAATACAAGCTTGGGTATGACAATTGTTTGGCAGTTAGTAGTGAGGGGAGGAGTGGTGGTCTTGCCTTATTGTGGAGGAATGATGTAAGTTTGGACATTAAGCATTACTCTAAGAACCATATCCATGCTAGTATTCAGGACTCTTCAACTGACTATGCTCCTTGGTATTTTACTGAGGTGTATGGCCAGCCTGAAACAAGCAGGAGACATGAGACGTGGAATTTACTTAGATCCATTCAAATTCCTCGTGATCAAGGCTGGCTTTTGATGGGAGATTTCAATGAAGTGCTAAGTGTTAATGAAAAGGTTGGTGGTAGAGCAAGAACTGATAGACAGATATAGGAGTTTCGTGACTTGCTTGATGATTGTGGTTTATTGGATCTAGGATATATTGGTAATCCATTTACATGGTGCAACAAAAGGGAACCTCAACACAGTATCAATGAAAGACTCGATCGAGGACTTGCTAATCTTACATGGAAGAATTTATATCCTATGGCAAATGCCAGTCATGGAAGTGTGGCATACTCTAATCATGTGCCAATCAAACTGCAGTTGCAAAATGATAGAGCTCAGAGGAGAGGACAAAAGTTATTTCGCTTTGAGGCCATGTGGGTGGAGGATAAAGGTTGCAAACCACTCATTGAGAAGGCTTGGGTTAATATTAATGGGGATAGAACTATGGAGGGAGTCCTTAAACAGATTCAGCAATGTGGTGAACATCTTGCAAAGTGGAACAAGGACAGCTTTGGTAATGTGCAGAGAAAGCGAAGACAGGTAAAGGAAGTTTTAAAAAGACTTGAGGCCTCTGATCCAAAGGGTCATAGAACAAATGATTTAAAGAAAGCTCGAATGGATGTTCAGAATTGGTTGAAAAGGCAGGAGATTATGTGGAGACAAAGGTCAAGGGCTCTATGGCTGACTGAGGGTGATAAAAATACAAGTTTCTTCCATCATAAAGCCTCATAGAGAAAAGCAAATAATATGATAAAAGGTATAAAGGATGACATGGGTATTTGGAAAGTGGATGAAGATAGGGATGAAGTTATACTAAACTATTTCAAGAAGCTTTTTACATCCTCAACACAAAGAGGCAGTATGCAGTTTTTAGAGGCTCTAAAGGGTCGAGTTACAGCAGACATGAAACAACAACTGGAAATGGAGTTTGTGGCAGCTAATGTAACAGCCCGCTAAAATAATCAGTTTTGGATTCTTTCCCGACAGCAATCACATCTCTCTCGTCTTTACCCTCATCTGGAATCACGCGTATAGATTATCTTTTCCGTAAATCACGTAATTTGTTCTTCACCGACAGCTGTAAAATCATGAACAGTTTTATCCTAAGCGTTGTACCTCGATGGCGTTTTCCCGGATCTTATCCATCGAATTTCAAAGTATTAGATAAGCTTGTTTTTAAAGTAGCACAATTATAATAATTTAATGAGCTCTGAAAATATTATAATTGTGGATAATTACTTAGATTAAATATTTTAGTTGTTTTAAGATATTAAGATGTTTAATTTTACGTTGAAAACTCTTATTTAAATTAATTGGTTTTATCATCTTCGATTAATTAACGGTACTTTATCATTTTATATAATGATGAGGAAATATTATTTTATAAATTTTAGTTTATAAAATAATATTCTACCTTAATTCATCGTGGTGTTTTATTTAAAGTGTTTTATTTAAAATAAAACATTTACGCGTTTTTAATCAGTGTTTTAATTCACCGTTGAATTATTTGAGGATCCCAAAACGTAGGATTGAAGTTTATTACCTAGGCTCCTACCCTTTTTCCTTCATTTTTCCTTTTTTCTTTTTTTTTCTTCTCTTTCCTCTCCTTCTCTCCATGGTCGACTTACACCCTTCCACCATAGCTGATCGGTTCTAGCTTCCTACCGGCGCCACCTCCGGCCGCCGTGCCTCACCTCCACCTCCGGCATGTCCCTCCCTCACCGGCGAACACATCTGCACCGGAGGTGTGCAACGCCGGCCACCAATTCTCTCTCTCTTCCCGTGCTCTTCCTTCTTGTCTCATTACCGTCGCCGCCCCTTTGACCGCCCGTTTCTCCGCCGTCCGGTGGAGGTGTCGTACACCACCCCCGCCATTCTCTTCCCCTTTCACCATAGTTCATACACACCAATTTTCAGAGCCATCGGACCAGCCGTTAGTCGCCGAGAGCCCCCGGAAGTTGCTGCCCCTGCCCTGTTTTCTCCCCTGTTGCCGATTTCTTTCTCCGCCCAGAACCGCCGCTCGCCGGCGGCGTGGACTACACCACCCACCCAGATTTCTTCCCCTCTCACCGGTGAACATCCCCTCCAAGTTTCACCTCCATCCGAGCCACGGTTAGCCGCCACTCTCGCCTCCAAACAAATGGGTTTTTAAGGCTTTTCACCATTTTGGACCACCATACACGGCCAAATCAGCCACCAAGCACCACCATTGGATTCACCACATCAAGGGCTTCCTCCCCATGTCTTTCTTTTTCCCAAACTCTCACTTTTTCTCATATGGGTTTCTCAAAACACCCGTTCGGTTGCACCACCGTGCGCCGCCGTACACGGCCACCCGTGGTGTTTCACCACCACCATCTTGTTCCTCTCATCCTCATGAACCTCTCCAAGAAATTTCATGGCCAACGGAGCTTCGTAGAGCTCACACTCTCCCGCACTCTCCAAGGCCAAAAATGGTTTCAAACGGCCGATCTGCCGCCGTTAGCCACCGTCCGACCACCACCTCGCCACCACAGCTCCACCACATGTTCCTCTACCTTTCCCTAGCTTTCCATGAAGTTCTATGGCTTTTCGCTACCTCGCGTCTCCTCCGCTCACCGTTCGGAGTTACTGTTCACGGCGTGATGCCGCCGTGCTCCGCCACCTTTGACCATCACAAGGCGACCGTGAGTCTTCCAAGACCACGCCTAGCCTTTCTCAAGCCCAAACTACCACTTTATGTGGTGGACAGACACCGTACCGCCACGTATGCTCCTCCGACGCATGTTCGTGACGAGCAGCGAGCGACGCACGGGTTATCCCGTCGATGGTATAACCCTCTATCTTTAGTTATTTATGTTTAACATAGTTGATTTGGTTGGCTGTAGACTGTGTAGTTAGTGTTTGTGGAGTTCGCTGCGTAGTTGTGAAACGAAGTGTGGTTGTGAAGTGTTAGGCTTGATTTTGTAGTTTTGTGGACTGTGCTGTGAAGTATAGGCGTGAGATGGATGCCGTAGATGTGATACGGCGGGTTGTGTGAAGAGAATACGCGTGTAGCGTATTCTGTGTAATGCAGCGACGCGCCGCGCGACGTGCGCTGTAGTGATGTGGGTCGTAGAAGGAAGGGAGTACGCATGTAGTGTACTCCGTGTGGTATGGCGATGCATCGTGTGATGTGCATCGTGTTGATGAGTGTTGTAGCGAAGGAAGTACGCGTAGCGCGTACTCCGTGTCGCGTAGCGATGCACCGTGAGACGTGTATCGCAGTGATGGGTTTTGTAGTGTGAATGGAAGAGAGTTCACGTGAGTGTACTCTGTACTAAGTCGTGATACACCGGATGGCGTGTCACGAAGGGTTGGATGGCGTAGCAGAGAAGTGTGGAGCGTATGGTGTAATGTTGGGAAACTGTATGACAGTGTCCCGAAGCAGTGATGATATGGATTATAGTCCGGGATGACTGGTGTCATCTTGTGGTTGACTATGGCTAAGAGTATATGGATTGAGAAATGAGTTGTTTGTTTGGTTGTTATTGATAATTTTAATGAACTTGTTTTAGTGCAAAGGCTTTCTGAAGTCAATTTATCTCTTCCGAGTATAGTGAAACCTCAAGTTGGCCGTGGTGTTGCAAGTGCTTACAATATGGCAATTGAGTTCAGAAGTGAAAATCTTAAGGACTTGAGTGTTCCTCTTCCAGCTGTTGTGCAGTTCCTCGTGTCTCGCGCTCTATTCTCATAGAACGCGACGATCGAGGTAAGTTAGCCTCTAACTTACTATCAGTTTATTGTGTATGTGTGATGGGTAAGAGAACTACAATTTATGTATGTATGTTATCGTATATGCCATGTCATGCTATGTCATTACATGTTTATCTGCTACGTATGATTTAATCTCTCATGAATAATTATCTGTTACATAATCTTTTCTGTCATACAATGATGTATGTTATAAGTATGCCATGTTAAGTATGCCATGAAATGTTATGATTAAATCATATTGTGCCATTTACAAGTATACGCCATGTTAGAAAAGTATATGATATTAATTAATATCTCATGCATTAAGAAAGATAAGACATGTTATGTTACGTATAATACGTGGGGCCACAACAACTGTGGAGTACGTATTATATTTTATGTTACGTGAATACGTGGGGCCACAACAACTGTGGAGTACGTATTATATTTAATGTTACGTATATACGTGGGGCCACAACAACTGTGGAGTACGTATTATATTTTTATGTTACGTGTATACGTGGGGCCACAACAACTGTGGAGTACGTATTATTTTTTATGTTACGTGTATACGTGGGGCCACAACAACTGTGGAGTACGTATTATATTTTATGTTACGTGTATACGTGGGGCCACAACAACTGTGGAGTACGTATTATATTTTATGTTACGTGTATACGTGGGGCCACAACAACTGTGGAGTACGTATTATATTTTATGTTACGTGTATACGTGGGGCCACAACAACTGTGGAGTACGTATTATATTTTATGTTACGTGTATACGTGGGGCCACAACAACTGTGGAGTACGTATTATATTTTATGTTACGTGTATACGTGGGGCCACAACAACTGTGGAGTACGTATTATATTTTATGTTACGTGTATACGTGGGGCCACAACAACTGTGGAGTACGTATTATATTTTATGTTACGTGTATACGTGGGGCCACAACAACTGTGGAGTACGTATTATATTTTATGTTACGTGTATACGTGGGGCCACAACAACTGTGGAGTACGTATTATATTTTATGTTACGTGTATTCATGGGGCCACAACAACTGTGGAGCATGAAGTATGGGGCCACAACAACTGTGGAGCATACACTACGTGAGACACAGCAATTGTGACACGTAGAATACGTGGGGCCACAACAACTGTGGAGTACGTATTAAGTCAAGTTTCAGATCAAGTGCATGATAAGTCAAGTTTCAGATCAAGTTCATGTTTTGTTATGTACACGTACATGTTATGTTCATGATCAAGTTATGTTCCAAGTTCATGTTCACATCATGTTAAGTTCACGTTTACAGTATGTCTCAAGTTCACGTTTATGTCATGATATGTTCAAGTTTATGTTATTTTCAAGTTCATATTTATGTTATGCATGTTTACGTTCATGCTACATTTCAAGTCCATGTTATGTTTTAAACTCAAGTTCATGTCATGTTAAGTCAAGTTCAGTTCACGTTTAAGTTCTGGTTATGTCATGTTATATGTCAAGTTATGCTATGCTTATGTACGACTTTACTTATGCATTTATGCTTTTACTGCCATGCATGCATCTTTAACCTGTGTGTGAGTTTTATGTTAACTTACTGAGATTTGTAATCAAATCTCACTGTGGTAGTCCCAACTACCATTCCCCCCGAATGGTAGATCTTGTTACAGGACCCAAAGGAGAATTGGAATCTGACCAACTGAATACGGTCGACTAGGCCACGGTGCGATGTTGATGATGGTATAGTATTTAACTTAGGTTAATACTTGTACTTTTGGAGTTGTATCTCAAGTATTCTTTTGATCACAACCATTTTGGACTAGTGTGGTGATCACGGCTATTTAGTATGCCTTTATGTATGAAATATGTTTCAAGTATTTGGGATATTTTAGTTTGGTGCATAGTATTGCTAAAGAAAAAAAAAATTATCTGCTGCGAATATTGCATAATGCTAGATGCATGTTAGGAACATTGCATCTTATATGTCATGAACGGGGGCAGGTAACCTTGTGTTGCATGTCTCGACGTTTCAAATGTTCGTTCAATCCCAAGCGGAATTTTGGGGCGTCACAGCTAAAGTTGAAGTAGCTTTGAAGGAAATGAATCCAACAAAAGCACCTGGTCCTGATGGTATGGCTCCATTATTTTACCAAAAATATTGGGCTATTGTGGGTGGAGATGTTACTCGAGCTGTTTTAGATGTGTTGAATACTGGCAGTTTTCCTGCACTGTTAAATCATACTTATGTGACATTGATTCCAAAAAAGAAAAAGGTTGAGTTGGTCTCTGATTTTAGGCCAATCAGCCTTTGCAATGTTATCTATAAGTTGGTGTCAAAGGTTCTTGCAAACAGGTTAAAGACTATTCTGCCTCAGTTGATTTCTGGCTCTTAATGTGCTTTTGTTCCTGAAAGATTAATCTCAGATAATGTGTTAATTGCCTATGAGTTAGTGCATTTTTTTCGAAGGAAAAGGCAAGGAAGGAAAGGTTACATGTCTCTAAAGCTTGAAATGAGTAAGGCCTATGATCGAATAGAATGGGATTTCTTAGAAACAGTTATGGAAACTATGGGTTTTGGTGCTAAATGGACTAGTTTACTGATGCTTTGTGTAAAATCAGTTTCTTTCTCTATTTTGGTGAATGGATAACCTAAAGGTCCAATCTATCCTTCAAGAGGGTTAAGGCAAGGGGATCCCATTTCCCCCTTACCTCTTTATTCTCTGTACTGAAGGTCTTATTTCCCTTCTTCAGCAAGCTGATGTCAAAGATGTAGTGGAAGGGATTTGTGTTTGCAGAGGTGCTCCAAAGATTAACTATCTTATGTTTGCAGATGACAGTGTGTTATTTTGCAGGGCCACAGCACAAACAAATAGAAATATTTTTCATTTATTGGAGGTTTATGAAAAAGCTTCAGGACAAATGGTGAACAAAGACAAAACTGCTATGGTTTTTAGCAAGAATGTATCATCTAGTACTAAAGTTGAGATTATGCAGTTCTGGGGTGTTCAACAGTAGCAAAATTATGATAAGTATTTGGGATTGCCTCCAATGGTGGGTAGAGGAAAACATCAAGCTTTCTCTGGGCTGCAAAATAAGGTGTGGACTAAATTACAAGGGTGGAAGGAAAAACTGTTATCTCAAGGGGGTAAAGAAGTACTCATAAAGGCAGTGGCCCTCTCAATTCCAACTTACACCATGAGTTGCTTTAAATTGCCTACCTCTTTGTGTTCTAAGTTGGAAAGTTTGATAGCTAGATTTTGGTGGGGGCAAAGAAAAGAGGAAAATAAAATCAGCTGGGTTAGTTGGAGGAAGATGTGTAAGTCCAAATTGCATGGAGGGATGGGTTTTAAGGATTTGAGGACCTTTAATTTGGCCCTTCTTGCAAAGCAGAGTTGGCGTATCCTTAAATAAGAAAGTCTGCTGCTGCATCAATTATATAAAGCTAGATACTTTCATTCAACAAGTTTCAAAGAGGCCAAACTAGGAGCAAACCCTTCTTTTGTGTGGAGGGGTATATGGGAAGCTAAGCATTATCTTCTGAAAGGTTGTAAGTGGAGGGTTGGAGATGGTAAGGCCATTAATATATGGTCTGACTTTTGGTTACCAAACCATAAACTGGTGTTTGTCTCGGATTCCATTACTCACTCCCAATTAAATTGGAAAGTTTCTGAATTAATTGATGACAGAACTAGAAGTTGGGATGTGGAAAAGGTTAAAAGATGTTTACCTCCAAGGGAAGCTGAAGAAGTGTTGCATATGGTGTTAACCTCTATTAGTAGGCCTGATGAGTTGGTATGGGAACATGAGAAGAGTGGTCAGTTTAGTGTCAGAAGTGCTTATAGACTATTCCTGGCTGATGTTGCCAGTAATCAAGAAGGAGAGGTATCATTTCGAGAAGATCAAACAACAATGTGGAGAAAAATATGGAAAATGCAGGTTCCTACTCGAGTGAAAATATTTGTATGGAGGGTGTGTAAAGAGGGTTTACCTTCTTTGAAGAATTTGCTATTTAAAAAGGTGGTGACAGATGCTAGGTGTCCATGGTGCAGACAGGAAGAAGAAGATACAAATCATGCTTTGCTTAATTGTGTGACCTTTAAGGATGCATTGTTGGATCAGCTAAGTTTCCTGTAGAATACTTCAGGCTTATTAGATTTTGTCCAGATTATGCTTCAGTTGGCATTAAGCAACAAGGTAAGGGAGATGGAACAAATGGCTCTATGCACATGAGGGTTATGGCACAGAAGGAATAAACTACTTTTTGAGCAGCAAAGATTATCTCCTCAGCAAGTTATGGATCAAGCTTTTTCACTTCAGTAAGAACAGAAATCAGCCATAGCAGAGCAGAGAAAGGGATCAAACCCTGTGTGCAATTGGACTCCTCCACAGGTAGGGGTATTGAAACTTAACACTGATGGTGCTATCTTTCAGGACCAGTGCAGCTCGGGGGTAGGAATGGTTCTAAGAGATGAGAGTGGTTAGGTGATCTTCACAGCAAGTAAACCTGAACATGAAGTAACAGATCCAATGGAGATTGAATTTTTGGCTGTGTTAAGAGGCCTTCAGATTTGCTTGCCTTGGGGAATTGCTGAGCTCGAGGTGGAACTAGATTCCCTTTTGGTGGTACAAGGACTTACTACAGATCAGGAATCTATGTCTATATGGGGGAATTTGGTCTTTGAGATTAGGAGGCTATTGCAAAGGTTTCCTGAAATTTCTATTAAGCATAGGGGTCGGATGGCCAATGTTGTGGCTCATTGTTTAGCTAGACATTCATGGCATATAGATGATCTTGTGATTTGGTGGCATTCTTTTCCTGAGTTTGCTTCTCAAGTCATTAGGCATGATGCTTTGATGTAATTGATGCTTTTGATGAATAAAACTATATTTCTTTGGTGATAAAAAAAAAAAAAAAAAAAAACTATTTTTCAATCATTCAAGATTTTAGCAAACATAAGTAGTAATGTCAAAAACAATTAATATCATAGAACAATTAAAATTTTCACATTTAGTCCTGAATAATAATAAAAAAAGAAAGAATTAGCCGCCAGTGGCTAGTTAGAACTACAATAATATAACATATAGTAAATAAATAATCCACAGCTTGTTCATAGGACTAGCACAGTTCTCACCCACTTGATCTGTAAACATTTTAGAGCATCCTCATTGGCTTGGCCAAATGATATGGTTGGCTAAAATTTACATAATTTATGTCAAAAACACTCCACATTAAATTGGGTATATCTAAAACAATTTAGATTTTTGCTATAGCGGTTGGCTAAATATGGAAGATCACTTTCATTCACCAAAAATTAAAATATTAATTTCTCACTCTCACACTTTCATTTCTACAGTTTCATTTCACCAATTAAAAAAATTAAAATATTCTATACTTTCATTTCAAAGAATTAAATGACCTTTGAAAATATTTTTTTAATTATTAATTTAATTATTAATAATATTAAATTGGTAGAATTATAAAATGTGATAAAAATAATTTTTTTAAATATTAATTTAATAAAATTTTATTATTATATAGAGAATGAATGGTTAATTCGATGTAAGGATTGAATTTAAATAGAATAGATAAATATAAAAAAATATTGATATTGATTAAATTTAAAAATAAATTTAACCAAGCTAACGACGATGCTTTAGTTTGGGTGGTTTTGACTGCCCTTTTACCCTTCTCCCTCATGGTTCCCTTACGAAGCTTCCTAGCCCGCCTAGCACTGATGCCGTTCCGGCCTTTTGAATTTTGCCTTGCGTGCGCACATCAATTTTGCCTCACGGTTTCACTTTCTTTTTCCCTTACTTTTTACTCCTCTCACGCTGGTCTAGTTGACTGTTCCGCAAATTTTTTTTTTTTTCTAACTTAATAATTAAGAAAGTAATTTTTACTGTATAGATATATCTTTTTATTTTTTAAAATTATTTAAATATATTAAAAAAATATTAAAAGAAAAAAAAAATTAAAAGTGACTAACGGTAACAATGAGTAGTGCTACTTAGGCAGCAAAGTAGCACTGCTCTCTCAGAAATTATTATCAAAGAAAGTGAATCAGGGCTTGTTTGAATATACAGTTCATATGAGATGAGATGAGATATTTTGAATAATAGTAAAATTTTTGAATTAAGATGAGATGAAATAGATTGTAAAAAAAATATGTGTTTGGACAGTGAGATGAGATGATATAACATAGTTTTTAATTTTTAGAATTTAAAAAAAGTGTAGGTTCTAATATTTTATTGAAAACCAAATTGTGTACTGTTCATATAATGTTTATTTCAATTTTGCAATGTTTACGTATTATTCTTTGTCAATTTTTACTATTTATTTAAGTTGACATTTTCAAAATTTAAAAATGAAATATTATATGTTTGAATAGGAAAAACTACTGGACGAGATTAGATTTTCTCACATGTATCGAGTAACCAAACAAAGGTAAGTTGCAGATCTTGTCAGTGCCTTTGCAATCGGTGGCAGCAAACAACTGCTGGGCATTTTAAAATTATATATATTTATTATAAAAGATTTGATACATTTATTATTATTAAATAATTATTTATCATCTAATAATAATAAATGTTACGCATAAAATGGCAATGCAATACTTCTCTTTTCAATTATCTGTATCGACTTCAAGTGTATTTTTGCTATGATATTTCTAAAAAATTCCATTTTTTCAACTTTAATTACAAAAAAGAGGACTTATGCCTTCAATAATATTTGAACATTTAAGAAGATTTTCTTGTTTTGTTTTACAGTTCAGATGAGATAAAATGAGATAGTTTTTTTAAGTTGAATAAAATATTGTTATAATATAATTTTTAATATTATTTTTTATGAGATTTGAAAAAGTTGAATTATTTATTATATTTTATATGAAAGATTGAAAAATTTGTAAAATTACATGAGATAAAATGAGATAGATTAGTGTAACCAAACCAGCATGAGAATTTTTGGAATTATAAAAATATAAAATAAAAGGATTATAGCTAGCAGGACAATGATAATTATTAAGAACATCATTCCTAAAGAAAGGCTTGCTGCTATAACGTACATAATACATATATTGGGTATAAAGTAAGAGCCTAGAATTAAACCTGTACAAGGTTAAGAATCAAGCCCATGGATAAATAAATTGACTCCAACATGAATAAACATGGGCCCATGGGCCCGAAACAATGGTAGCAGAAGACTGACACACCGTAAAAGGAAGTACTAATCTGATGGAAAATACCTAAAAGTGAGACCAAACATGTAACAGTTAAAAGAATTCGCAGGCCCAAGACCACAATACAGGTCCAGCGGCCCAACATAGAACAACAGAGATCCACATCCAATGCACCTGATGTTAAAATATTGTTGAAGTACCCATGTTCCCAATACATCTTCTATATATAAAAAGTATGTATGAAACGGAAAATCTTGTTTTAACGGTTTTTTTTGTTTTTCCGTTAAAGTTAACACCATTTGTTTAAATACGTGTGAATATAATCGGCATATAGAATGAAGACATCAATGTTGAGAGAGATAACATTCAATGTTGTTATATGATTTATTAATGACAATACTTACAATACTTAATAGTTTATATAATAATAAATAATTAAAGATTAGTTATTATATTTTTCTCTTTCTCCTTAACTTATACACGTGTATTAGGTGCATAAGACGTGAATTCTTAAGTATAATACACGTGTATTATACGTTTCATTAACTCAGATTATTAAGTATTCCAAATTAAAAAATCTCATATAATATATAATATAAGTGTGTTTAATCAAAGTATTTTTTTTCCCATGGTAGTAGGACGTAGCTTCCGCTAAGCCATATTTCACACGTGGGCTTACTATGACGGGCACATGACAAAGGCCATGATCCTTAAACTAATCAAGAAAGAGTAAATTCGGCCAACAACTTCAAAATATATTTTAGGATTTATATATGTACTATATATAGAAAATATTATACCACAAATTTTATAAAAAGATTATGTTTTAAGTTTATGTTGACCCTGATCGACTCAACCAACAACAAAATAAGAATTTCAATGTTATCTTTATTGATCGTCTACAGGATGACATAAGTTGATGAATTATAATACAAATATCAAACGATACATATTTTGAACTACCTTTTATGTTGGACTTTTATTAAATTTTTTGTATGCATCTTTGCTAAAATTATGGATGTTATAAACATGTATTGGATTATATGATATTTTGAACTAATTTTTTTTTATCTTCTCTAATATGCCTTAAATTATTAAGTGACATTAATAATTTTTATAAAATATATATTATTTTTTACAAATAACCATTTCATAAAATTAGACAAACGTGTTTTGCACGTTGCTCCCACCTAATATATATATACGTACGTAATTTCATCTATTCGTGGCCTAACAAACGATTATATAAAGTAGCGTATTACGAACAGTGTCTTTCTATCCCTCCTTTCTATATATGTAGATCCCCATACTTCGCAATGTGCGTAATTTTACCTACCACCTTGTCTTGCCTTTGTGTGTGTGTATATATATATATATATAAATCTTCCCTTGTTATTTTGAATGAAATCTTCTTACCTTTAAGGGAAAAGCTGGCTACTTAAAAAAGGCCAGAAAGTCCATAACCTGGGGTCCACGAGTTGTCTGTGGGATTTCTAGCATTGTTTTGAAAATCGTACTGTAGGGGCCAGTACGACCGGTACATAACATACTGGCCCAGTGGCTGGTATAGATATTGGGGCTGTTTCTTACCGACTGAAATACCGACCGTACCGGCCTATATTTCGGCCTGTACCGGCCCGTACCGGCCGGTATTTCAGCTTCTATTTTTTTTTCATTTCTTCATACTATAAGCTTATTTTTTGACCTCCAATTCAGACCAGACTATTTATAATTTATACATATATGTATTCATGTATAATTTCTTCATATATAGAAAATTATTTTGAAATATAATTTATATATATATATATATAATTTATTCATATATCGACTATCCCGAAACGGTACACAAAACAGTACCGGTACCGAAATATTTCATTCCAGTGTCTTGACCGGTACGCCATCTGGTACGGTATTCAAAACATTGATTTCAAGTCAGGATGCACACGCGTTGTAATTATATAAAGAATACTCCCTAAGAGCATCCTCATCCGGTTCTGCATCTCTCAATTTTCCCTATAATTTGCTAAACTTTTTAAGGTTTTTTATAAAACCTTCACTCCATCCGGTTCCTATAATACGGTTGAGGTTTGCGGGGTCTACAGAAATTTTCCATCTTTGAGGAACTACTGTACATCCACAAATCGATTTCCTTTTTCCTGTCCCGCGTTCATTTCTCTCGATGGTTGGTGCTTGTCCTTCGCCTCTCCTGCTGACTGACCCTCTCTCCGTGCGAAGCCTCTTTCTTTGATTGTTTGGTATGTGCGAATCCAATTACCGTTTGAGATTCATTTGGGATCTGTTTTTGGTTTTTTCAAACAAAATTTTGTGCTGCTTGGCTACTAGGAAATCAGATTCCCTTTCTCATTTTCTCACCCCTGTTAATTTGTTGCGTGTTTCTTGATGATGAAAGCTATAATTTTGGAACCGATGTTTGGTTGGTGTGAAAATTTGATGGGCTTTCATGTGTCTATTTTCTTGAGTTACCCGTTTGGTTGTTGTGAAAATTTGCTGCAGTTTGGATTGATTTTTTCCTGAGTTACCCGTTTGGGTGCTGTGAAAATTGGCTATCGATTTGGATTGATTTTTTCCTGAGCAATCCGTTTGGTTTCTGTGAAAATGTGCTGCGGTTTGGATTGATTTTTTCTTGAGTAACCCGTTTGGTTGCTGTGAAAATTGATGGGGTTTGGCTGTCGATTTTTCCTAAGTAACCCGTTTGGTTGCCGTTGAAATTTTCCTGCGGTTTGGCTGTCTATTTTCCTGAGTAACCCGTTTGGTTGCTAGGAAAATGTTGGAGATTTCCCCCTTGCGTTTTTCCTATCGTGCCCCTGTTTGGTTGGTGCGAAAATCTTGTACAATTTTTCTGCCCTTTTTTCCTTCTGTGACTGTTTGGGAACCCTGAAAATCACCATGATTTTCCTGTTAATTTTTCCTTCCTCTATTGTTTTGTTGCTGCGAAAATGTTGATGATTTTCCTGTGATGATTATCTAGCTCACATGTATTGTTTGGTTGGCAAGAAAATCTTGATGATTTTGAATCTTTGGTGATCAAAAATAAGAAATTCAGTTGCTGCGAACATGCATCTTGATGATATCTTGTTCTAGCTGATTTTCCATATTTTTTTCCTTCAATGCATGCATCTTGGGCTGCCATTTGTTGGTCTTACATTTCCAATGTGATTTGGCACCTGAATATGAATCTTTTATCTAAAATCTGTTTTCATTATGCAATTATGATCGATACATTGACAATCTTTGTTACCTATGATGATTTTGTTTGACAATGAATTTCACTACAATTACTTTCTTATGCTTTAAATTTTGATTTTTTTTTAGACTTGAATGGATTAATTCTTTATTAACTGGACATTTGATGCTTTATCTTTTTAGAGGTGGATGAATACTTCACATATATGGTGATCATTCTTTTATTAAACCTTGTTGGAAATGCAAGAATGGTTTTTTAAATCATCAATATATTTAAAAAAAACTGATTGGTGATCATTAGCATTGTTTGTACTCCGGTTGCCTTACTCTTCATATTGTCTCAGAGATATGGATTAAAAAAATGAGTCTTTGAGTTTTGGTTGCTTTTGTCAGGGTAATAATTATATGTATTCACGTGTATGAATTGATGATATTTTTATTGGTGCTCCAATAACATGCTCATTTTCTATATGCTCCTTATTGGAGTATTGCAACTATCCTCCAGTAATATCAATGCTTTTCTACAGTTCATGTGATGTTCTAGTTTTTTATTTGGTGTTGCCCCATTTTGCAGTGTTGCGTATCTCTCAGGGGAGGGGGGTTGTTATTAGGCTGTGATGATGGTGTTATAGTATGGGTTAAGTCACAAGTGTTAATGGGGCCTCATCGATATGGCGGGGTAATTTTCACCTGAATCGTCATATTGCAGTTTGTGGTACTTTCCACAAAAGGCAATCGAGGTTCGGGTGAGATTTTGCAACCATTCGATGTTGGACTCCTTGCTTATGCATGCTGTCAATATTTATACCATTCTGAGCCTTTTTAATTATTAATATATTTGATATATTATTAAACCGGATGGGGATGCTCTTATTTAGCATTATTTTGATTTGCATGTTGTTTGGTATTACGGATTAATTGATAAATTATGTGTAAACTAAACCACAAGGCTGTGATGATGACAACCGCTTGTGGGGATACAGGAAATTAATGGTCATTTCCCGAATGGCTAGGTAATCCGGATGGCCAATAAGTATTGGCAACCGATTATTGCAACCATCAGTGGGTAGCCAACTTTCCAAGATCATACTAAACGGTTTCTGAGCCAACCACCATGACTAACACCCCAAACTTCAATGATCCGTTTCTAATATTTTCAATGCGTTTTTAGATATGGATTCACAAGACCCTGGACATATATACTTCACCAACCTCCTTAGTCAAGATCCTTAACTCGACCCCACTTATGGTGGGCAAAGTGGATCATCTCCAGTGACCTTTGATGACTCTCCACCCCTACCCCCTAATGAGCCTATCGGCATTAGGAAATCAGTGAGGGGTGCGAATTTCACCCCAGAAGAAGACAAGTTACTTGTCTCTGCATGGTTAAATTGTAGCCTTGATGCCGTTCAGGAAATAGATCAAAAACACTCCCAACTTTCGAAAAAAATTTTATGAGTACTTTCAGCAATTTAAAGAAACCACAAATGACCGTACAATAAAGTCTTTAATTCATCGGTGGTCGATTATCCAAAAGGCCACAAACAAATTTTGTGCGAAACTAGCCTAAGTTGAAGGGTTAAATCAAAGTGGCATGACCGAACAAGATAAGTTAGAATTTCCAAATTCTTATTTGTTTTATTCTAAAATTTCTTGTTTGGTACATTGGTTTAATATTGGTATTTTTTTCCTATGCAAGTTTGAGAAGGCCAAGGTTATGTACCAATCACTAGAAAAATGCTCATTTCAGTTCGAGCATTGTTGGCACCTGTTGAAGGACCAACCTAAGTGGATTTGGCGCGCCACAAAGGAGGATTCAAAGCAGAGGAAGACGATGTCCCCATCCCCAACCCCAACTCGATGTTCTAGCGTTACAGTTGATTCAGTTTTTGATATCGAGGCGGATCATGTAATGGAGAATGAAGTTATCGAGGCCAACCAACCGATTGGAAGGAAAGCTAAGAAAGGAAAACGAAAGGCCCAAGGCAGGTAAGCAGAGGAGAATTTCCAACTCAGGAAGATGAAGTATACTCTTTTGGAGGAGTCAAGCGCTCAGGAGAAAGAGTTTTATCGCCTTAAAGCCGAGAAGATGGAGTATGACAATGGGACAAAGTAAAAAAAATTACGTCTTGAGGATGAAAGATTGAGGTTGGAGGCCGAAAAGATGATACTTGATCGAGAAAAAGAGCAAAGTAAAATCCGTCAAGAGGACGAAAGATTGTGGTTGGAGGCTGAGAAAGTGGAGCTCACGAAGAAGGAATCCGATTAGCGCATTATGATGATGGATGTGAGTGTCAAGCCAGAAATGCAGCGGCTATATTTCCAGCAAATCCAGAGGGAAATCATGGTGAGACACAGTCAAGCAGCCGATTTGGATTGATTGAATATGATCATGTTTCTTATTTTATGTTTGAACAATTATATATGTGTAAAAATACATGTAATTAATTTTTTGTGTATTTGATGATAGTGTAAATTGATAGGGTTGTGCAACTAAATTGGCCATTACAATTTCAGAAACAAACAAAAAAGAATTCAAACTCATGATCTCCACTATTATACTGAAAGCAATACGAGCGCGAAACTTGATTACCATTAATATATTCTGAAAATTGATAACATTAAGGAAATACAAATGCAAATCAGATTAACTCAAATATAGTTCACCAATAATATTAAGGAAATAATAAAACCTAAAGCAACCTCGACTAATGTTGTGAATATAATAGCCATTGATGTTCAATTAGATCTTCTTGAAGCTGATGATGTGTCGAGCTGTCTTTAATATGATGATGACGCTGGATGAAGTCCAGAAGCTCGGTTGTATGATTGCGCGACAATTCGGGAAGATCATCATCAAGTTGATCATACTCAATGTTCAGACTCTCACTATCATCACGCTTGTCTTCAATGATCATATTATGTAGAATAACGCATGCTTTCATTATATTTGTTAGTTCCTTCAATTTGAACATTCGGGAAGGTCCACGAATGATAGCAAATCGTTGTTGAAGTACCCCGAATGCACGCTCGACATTTTTTCTTGCGGATTCTTGTGCTTTCACAAAATTTTTCTTCTTATTCCCCCGTGATGATGGAATCGTCTTCACAAAAGTTCGCCACTGGGGATAAATACCGTCCGCAAGGGGTATTATAGTATATTCGTTGCCGTTGATAATGTAATTGACTGGAGGAGCACGCCCTTGGGCAAGTTCCGTAAAAATAAAAGATCTCTCTAGCACATTAATATCGTTATGTGAACCGGGCATACCAAAAAATCCATACCATATCCAGAGATCCTATGAAGCAACTGTTTCTAAAATAATAGTTGGTTCACGGATGTGGCCGGAGTACATACCTTTCCAGGCTGCGGGACAATTTTTTCACTTCTAATGCATGCAATCAATGCTTCGTAGCATTCTTGGGAATCCCCATTGTTCACCAACGGCAAGCAATCGGGCTATATCATTAGCATTTGGAGAGCGTAGATATTCTTCTGAAAAAATACTTAGTATTGTATCAGAGAATTTTTTCAGGCTCTCCACTGTGGTGCTTTCACCAATACGTATGTATTCATCCATAAAATCTCCAGTAACCCCATACGCCAGCATTCTAAGTGCTGCGGTTAATTTTTGCATAAAAGATAAACCGAGTCGCCCGACATTATCTCTTTTTTGGAAGAAGTAGGGCTCGTAAAACTCTACTTCATTTAGAATACGAAGAAATATAGGATGGCTCATCCGAAATCTCTTTCAAAATAGATTCGAGGGATATACTGGATTTTTAGCTAAGTAATCACGAAACAGGCGCTCGTGCCCCTGTATAAGATCACGCCGAATAAACTTACAACGTTGGCTATTGCCACGTCGCCTCGATGACTGTCCATCCGCCTCCATGTTTTGAACATCGCTATCATCTTCAGAGGATACGTATGTCAATAATTTGCGAAAGAAAGTACGAGCCATTTGATGAAATGAGTAGGAGATTAAAGGATACAATAGAAGTTTGATTCTATAGGTGAAATGAGGCTTTAGTTTGTGAGAATGTGAATGCTAGTAATATGCGTATTTATATAGGAAAGAGTTATGGTTAAATATGGGACAAAAAATGTTATCGTTTGAGAGAAGACAAAAAAACTTACCGTTGGAGAAAAAACAAAAAATATTACTGTTGGAGAAAAAATAAAAAATATTACTGTTAGAGAAAAGACAGAAAATATTACCGTTACATCCAATTAAAATTGTTTTTCATCAATACGTGACTATGGATCCTCATTAGATTAATTGATAAAGAGTACTCTTCTAATTAAATTTGCCATCACTTTAGAAAATGCACTAATTAAAAAAAATTTTCTATTTTTATAATACGAATTTCAATTTTTAAAAAAATACTGTATTGGATAGTCAAAATCATATAAATATTTAGTAGAAAGTGATATTTGAAAAAAATATAATAAGACAAAAGAGTTAGAAGTTAAGATTGTAAATGGAAGAGAGAGAAAAAAGTAATAAAAAAAGAATAGAGAAATATTATTTAAAAGAATAGAGATAGGGATGGGGAATGAGATGTAGAAGGTTTTTAGAAGATAAATAAATTTTAGGGATAAATTTGAGAAAATGTGATTTTAAGTTGTTGGAGTATCCCATTCCCCCCCCCCCCAAAAGAAAGAGTGATTTCATGCTGCAATAACTATGAAAACTTCCCAAAAAAACATCACCAAATTCTAAGAAAGTTAAATGCATGCATGGCAACATTTGTGAATGATCATGTAAATTATTAATTAAGGCGGGGGATAAAATGCTGAAAAAATGAGTTGATAAAAAACCAACTGAAATCGGAGATTGAAAATCTAGAAGTACTGATTGAGGGTCATATTCCCAACTTCTTTATTATTCAATAAACACTAAAATCACAAATTGCTTTTTGCAACGCTTAAAATTGTCGTAAAAAGTCTGATTTTCAAAATGCTGCAAATTGGACAGTACTATTGCATCTTAAAAATATTTCACATCGAAATGAAATACCTTTGGCAAAAATGTGGACATTGGCAGCATAATTTGTCGCTGCTAAAGGAGGATAGGAAGTAGGAACAATGCAAAAGACATGGGATATGGTAGGAAGATTTTACTATTTCCAACCAGGTTTTGGTATCGCAAAAACTCAAAATTGCAACAAACAAATTCTCATTCCCAACACATGTATGTCGTCGTAAAAGTATTTCGATCAAAATTGGATGTGGACTCCTAAATTCTCACATGTATGTCGGCTCTAGAGGTTATTTACAACTTGGAATATTACCTTCACCAAATTAAGGTTGGGTCTAAATTGTCAAACAACCAACATCAATTAAACAACATGGAATCCATTCACTACAACAAAAAAATTTTGGGACAATTTTGTTTTTTAAGGAAAAGAAAATCGTCCCCAAACAATAAGTTTTTGGGGGCGAAATTCAAATTTTGTCCCTAAATATTGTTGGTGGTTGTTTATTGAACTACCAATATTATGTTTGAATGGGTTATTTAGGGAAGGAAAATGTTAAACCTGAAGTTAGTTTTCATTCGAACGGGTACTAAAATGTTTGATTAAGAAAGAAATATACATTCAAATGAAAATTAGTTACGGTTGACCTAAAAATTGGCGGAATAAGTTAATAATTTAAGCAAGAAATTGATTTACCCTTCGACTAATGTATATAACTATTCTAATGTTATTGATTTTTTATGGAATTTAAAATAGAACAATTATAGTTTGAAATCTTTATATTTCATTCAATCGAAATATTTAGAGACGGAAGAAGTTGTCCCAAATAATATAACCGCTCGAACATGATTAGTAATTGTTCGGACATACATTCAGAACCCGTTCTAATAGAAAATATATAGTTCGAACATAAAATTTATGAAGCTCTCAATCCCTACATGTGATTTGGTGGAAGTCGTGATACCGGGATGATGACCACATAGATCACACACTCCAACTCCTTGTGCTAGTATGTGCAACATGCAATATGCATGCATCAATAAACATTGCAGCGAAAAAATAAAGGGTAGTCAAACTAAGTACCAAAAATTTAAAAACAGTACAACAAAACAATTACCCTCTAGGAGGTTATACAGTCATCTGGCAAAATAATAAAAGGGCACAACAACTTAGTAATAATAAAATAAAATAGTAAAACCCAATAATAAAAAAAATAATTTGAAATAAGGTGCCAATAAATAATAGACAATAAATAATAATAAATAAAAGGCACAAAATAGGGATCTCACATCCTCCCCCCTTAAAAGAAATTTTGTCATCGAAATTGAGAAGCTTATCCATTAATTCCTTGACAAGTTACAAGATACAACTCAAAACAAGCTTTAAAAAGTCAAACAATCAATAACACCCAAACAAATATGGGTAATGCTCTCTCATGTTTGCCTATGTTTCCCAAAAGAAATCCTGAGCCAATGGATCTCCCCATGACACCTTCACCAAAGGTATCGTCTTGGATCTAAACCTTTGCTCTTTCCAATCTGCAATCTGCATCATTGCAACTTTATAGGTAAGGTCAGGCTGTAGTTGGATGCTATCTGGGTCGACAATTTGCCACTCCTGCTACCCGAAACTTTTGTTTAGTGATGATACATGGAATACGTCATGTATTTCCCTAAAATAATCTGGTAAGGCAATTCTATATGCAACAGGTCCAACCTTCTCCAAAATCTGAAAGGGCCAGCATACCTCGAGCTAAGCTTCCCTTTCTACCCAAAACACTTGACGCCCTTCATGGGTGAGACCTTGAGGTATACCCAATCACCATTTTTGAAAGATAGGCCTCTTATTCTTATATCCGCATAACTTTTCTGACGACTCTGCATTGTCACCATCTTGTCCCTTATAACTTGAACCTTATCCTTCATCTCTTGAACTACCTCTATAGCCCAAGTAGCTACCTTTCACCAACTTCATCCCAAAACAATGGTAATCTACATTTTCTCCCATAACGAGTCTCGTAAGGGGCCATCTGAAGGGATGCTTGGAAGTTGTTGTTGTATGCAAATTCCATAAGTGGCAGGTGATTCTCCCAACTACCCTTGAATTCCAAGGCACAAGCTCACAATATATCCTCAAGAGTCTGAATGGTGCACTCTGATTGGCCATCGGTCTGAGGGTGATACGCACTACTAAACTTCAATTTGGTGCCCATGGCTACCTGCAAGCTCTTCCAAAAATGGGATGTGAACTGCGGGTCCTGATCTAACACAATGCTCTTGGGTACCCCATGTAAATTCATTATCTCTTTGACATACAACCGAGTCAACTTCCCTAATGTGTCACTATTAGTGATAAGTAAGAAATGAGCACTCTTGGTCAATTGATTAATAATCACCCAGATCAAATTCTTCCAACTAGGGGTCCTCGGCAAACCCACTACAAAGTCCATAGCAATGTCGTCCTACTTCCATTCTGGGATAGGGAGGGGTTGGGGATTACCAGTAGGCCTCTGGTGCTCAACTTTAACTTGTCGGCAAGTTGTACATCTCTTGATGAACATAGCAATGTCATTTTTCATCCTTTCCCACCATAAGCTTCTCTGTAGGTCTTGATACATTTTCATGCTCCCGAGGTGAATTGAATAAGGGGCCACATGAGCCTCAGCCAAGATCCTCTCCTTAAACTCTGAATTCACAGGAATCACCCTATGATTCTGGAACAAAAGAATACCATCCTTGCCTGAGCTAAAGTGAAAAGGTCCTCTTGACTTTTTGACTATTTTTCAAATGTCCAATAGCTTCGGGTCCTTTCTATAGAGAGTCTTCAAATCCTCAAAATGAACAACTTGGACATCATGCAATGAAGCTAACACCTCCTCTTGCTGCAAGCTCTCAACTAGAAGTCTTCTCATCCCACAGAGGAGAGAGTCCAACCCCAACGACTCAGCATCATCCACCAAATGAGACTTCCAACTCAGCACATCTACAACCTGATTCGCCTTCCCTCGGTGATACTTGATCTCTCGCACTGATAATTGTTGATCAACTCTAATCACTATCTCTGCTTCATGTTGAGACTATTTTATGAAAAGGGATGCTTCAGACTCTTATGATTGGTATAGATCTCACAAGCCTCTCCATACAGATAGTGTTGCCAAATCTTAAGAGCAAAAACCATGGCTGCCAGTTCCAAGTCATGGGTGGGATAGTTCCTTTCATGATCCTTCAATTGGCGGGATGCATAAGCAACAACTCATCTCTCCTGCATAAGAACACATCCCAAACCAAACTTATAAGCATCGCTAAAAACCACAAACAGCTTGTACAACTTAGGAAGTGCCAGAACGGGTGCTGTAGTCAATCAATTTTTCAACTCTTGGAAGCTTCTCTAGCACTTGTCGGTACAAACAAACTTAGTACTTTCTTAGTCAAGGTAGTGAGGAGCCTAGATAATCAAGAAAACCCTTCCACGAATCTTAGGTAGTACCCGGCGAGTCCTAAGAAACTCTGAATCTCATGCACCAATGAAGGAAGCGGCCATGCCAAGACAGCTTCCACTTTACTGGGATCTACCACTACACCATCCTGAGAAATGATGTGCCCAAGAAATCTGACTTCTTCAAACTAGAACTCACACTTGCTAAGCATTGCATATAGCTTATCCTCTCTCAACTTTCCTAGAACCAATTGAAGGTGACAAGCATGCTCCTCAAAATCCCGAGAATAAACCAAGATGTCGTCGATGAAGACCACCACAAATGAATCCTAGTAAGGTTGGAACACCTGATTCATCAAGTCCATAAAGGCTGTAGGGGCATTAGCTAGTCCAAAGGCGTCACTTTGAACTCGTAATGTCCATACCTTGACCTAAAAGTAGTCTTGGGTACATCCTTATCTCTTATTCTCAACTGATATTACCTTGACCTCAAATTAATCTTTGAGAAGGTAGCTACACCTTTGAGCTGATCACACAAATCATCAATCTGAGGATGTAGATACTTATTCTTGATGGTCACCTTGTTGAGCTCTTGATAATCAATACACATTCTGAGGGTACCATCTTTCTTCTTGATGAACAACATCGGCGCTCCCCAAGGCAAAGAACTATGCTAAATGAGCCCCTATCTACCAGCTCTTGCAACTGATTTTTCAACTTGTTCAACTCAGCTGGTGCCATATGATAAGGAGCCTTATGCATTGGAGCAGCTCAAGGTTCCAAGTGGAGGCAAAACGAACAAATAATTCGTGAACACAACAAGGAACTCCTCCACAACTGGGATATTGACTATAGACTTCTTCACAGTCAGTGTAGGCACAACTTGAATTGAAAAGGCATCTGTCCCACTCGCTAGGTCCTTCTTGGCTAGAATTGTAGATATGGCTATAGGTCTTACCTTTAGCTTGCTTCCCACAAACTCCAAATGGTCCCCTCTAGGGAGTTGAAAACTGACCACCCGACTTCGACAATTGATGCTCACAAAATGCCGATACAACTAGTCCATACACAAAATAATGTTGAATCCGAGTAGCTTGAACACTATTAGATCCACATCAAGTGTCCTCCCACCAAAGTCCAAAGGATAGCCTTAGGCAACCTTCAAACACCACATAGTCTCTCCATTGGGTAAAGCCACTATCATAGATTGCAGTAAGGGCTCCGTGGAAAAGTGGCAGATACAAATGATTTAGACACTCTCGAGCCAAACAAAGTACATGCATAAAAATCATACAAATGAACTCTATGTGATGTAATCAAACTACCAATGAAATCGAAGACCAAACCACACAAAGGATCAATTCCAAAACATTGGATTTGATCCATACCTGTAATGACTCCTGCATCCTAAGTCTTTAGAGCCTCGTCTTCAACATCACCAAGGGTCACCGTGTACACCTGAGCCTGAACTACTTGCCTCTGATTGGTCCTACCATTGCGTTGGCTACCTTTGTTCCCTTGAGCCAGATTAGGGCACTTGCGAGCAAAGTGTCCCGTTTGATTGCACCTAAAACACAAGGTCCCACCCTGTCGATACGCGGCTTCATGAGATTGGTTACATTAACCATAGACTGGAGCTCGGCCTCTCACACATACGCTAGAGCTGCCTACGGTTAGGCCCCACTCCTTAAACAAACTTCTGTGGCAACCCAGAACTACTCCTTTCTCCATAATGTCTCCTCTTTTGGCCCTTCAGAGAGCCAACAGGGACAACATACTCCTGCTCTAGAAGATTGAAACCACCTCAACCAGCTGCTTGAAGATTGAAATTTGTAGACAAGCAACCTGTCTGTGGATCTCCTATTGCAGACCCTCCTGGAAGCTCTCGGTTCACATCTCCTCAGTGGAAATAAGATGCATCGTGAACCTTTTGAGCTCTATCAATTTTCAGGCATATTGCTCTACAGTCATGTCCCCTTGCACCAGGTTGTTGAATTCTAGTGCCTTATGTTGCCTCACAGTGGTTGGGAGGAAGCAATTGTTGAGCTCTTGCTTGAAGCGTTGCCAAGACACAACTATAAATGATCATAGCTCCATCTCTAGGAGCTCAAGCTTGGTCTCCCACGAAGCAGCTGCCTTTTCTTGCAACAAATAACTCGTGTAGAGCACCTTCTAAGCTTTAGTACAACCACATATCTCGAATGTTCTTTTGAGGTCTTTAATCCACCTCCCAACCTAAAGTGGATCCTCCTTATCCAAGAAAATTAGGGTCCTATGTGCTAAGAAGCACTCCAAGGAGCACCTGATTTGTGTCTCCTTATGTTGCTCTTCCTAAGGCAGCCAGAAGTTCTGTTGGAGGAACTTGTCATCTGATTTAATGCCCTGGCCATGGCATAGTTTTCGTCACCTCACGACAAATCGTCCTTAGGTTCACTTTGTTGTATTCTTGGTCGTACCATCTTTCTGCCAAAGCACAAGCCTTTGATAGGCCACATAAGTCTAAGAAAAACCAAAAGTAGGAAGTGGGGCTTGATTGTGCGCTGCATGGCTTGCAGGAGAAGAGAATAAGCTGGGAACGTGCTGTATGGATCATGTACAGCAGTTACAAATGGCTACATGTAGTGTGCAACGTTGCCTTGCCCCGTCCACTGATTGAGCTGAGTTATTGCATATTTTAATGCTTTTGGAACCAATATATCTTAACTCTTTCTTTACTTTATCATTGGTTTTATATGGAAAAATGAATGAATCTAAGTTGTGATTTTAATTGATTAAAAGTATGAATTTTTGCTTAATTTTATCGACTACTGATAAAAGCCGCCACTCGAGCGAATTTAGGCAGATTCAAACGCTTGACCGTTGCTCGACAATGAGCTCGAGCGGGTTGCGAGAAAGGAGATCGCTCGAGTGGCGGCTTTTGGCCGCTCAAGCGAAGTCAGGCAGAGTTGAACGCTCGATGTTCGCTCGAGCAAACTTAGGCAGAGTTGAACGCTCGATGTCCGCTCGACACTCCGCTCGAGTGGACATCGTATTTTACAGATCTAGGGTTTATTCTGCCATTAGGGTATATATATGATTTTTCACATCTTATGGCCAACTTTTGGCTTGGAAAACACTGTTGGATTAGAGGAAACACTTAGAATTTATTTTTTTCATTGATTTTCACTCAGATTCAGAGAGGGGGATTCACACAAGCAATCATTCACGCAGCAACACGAATTCTTCGGAAGCATTCACTCACACTACAGCAGATTGAAGAGCTCCTTGAGGGGTCCAATTGCTACTGCAGCCCAGCCTCCTCCACCGCTTCAACTTTTCATCTCCATTCAATTGGCTTGATCTTTTCATTCCCTACTTGTTATTTCATTTCAGTTTTAAGTTTCTAGATTATTTTGGAGATTTGTGATTTAAAAGTTTGAGTAATTTATTTGTTATTCATTTAGTTCATGTTATTTCTTTTTCTCGTTTTGTTAAGCTTTCATTTTAATAGTGATTACAATTGCTATGGTTTAATTTTGAGAATTTGTGATTTGAATACAATGATAAACCCTAGGACATTGATTTTGGCGCTTTTCAATTTTCAGTGCATGTTTTGTCAATTACTTTCTAATCTAGTTTAATTCTTAACTTAGTTTTATTAATTTCTGAGTTTAATCTATTAGTCTTTTACATTTCAATCTGACAATCAAAATCTAAAAATATGAATCTAGTCCATGACTAGTACCCTTTTCCATCCATTGCATGCCATCATATTTATTTTCTCTTTGTGAAGTTTTTCACCATTTTCAATGAGTTAAGTTTAAGTAAGCTTTCCCTGATGAGACGATCTAGAAATTTATTTCTAATTATTACGCAACATCCTCCTGCACTTGGGATTGTCTTTGTGCTACTCATTTTTGAGTGAGTCATCCACTAGCCATTGGAGCTAGTATAGGAGTTTGCTTTATTTCCACTTTGTTGCTTCCGTTGTTTACTTAGTCAAGTCTCTTTCCATTCTATTATTTGTTTACTTAGTCAAGTCTAGAATTTCGATCATGTACTCATGCTTCCATTGGGCTTTAGCCTATTTAAGAAACTAGGAATCATCAACAAAGGGCAAGCAAAATTTATCCAAATTGTTGTGGTACTTTCTCACCCAAAGAGAAAACTATTTCCCTTTAGCATTTGTAATATCTTTGATTGGGACCTATCATTGGCCTCAGAGCTAGGTTTATGGGAACTAATAAAGAACGTATTGAGCAGTTGGAGGCAGGGCTTGGTGGAGTGCAGGATGGGTGACATAAGATGGTGCTCGGCATGGCCAACAGGTTTCGTCATTTGGAAGAAACCCTTAATCGCCTCTCTGATGTCTTGCTCTCAAACCAGGAGCCCTCAAACCATGGTTACCATCACCGTGAAGGCAACGACAGGGGACAGTAGGTTGTCTCCTCCAAAACGACAAAACTAGAGTTTTCTCGGTTCTCAAGTGAGGATCCGACGGAGTGGTTCAATCAAGTGAACCAATTCTTTGAGTTCCAATGTACTCCTGAAACTCAAAAGGTTTCACTGGCTTCCTACCACATGGAATGAGAGGCGAATCAGTGGTGGCAATGGATTCACAGGACATTTCGAGAAGAAGGGCGCATTCTCTCATGGGCAAATCGTGAAGATGAACTTTGGGCTTGCTTTAGGCCTTCAGAGTGCGAAGATTTTGATGAAGCTCTTGAATCATGCAGACAGGCTCTTTAGGTGATTACCAGTGAGAATTTGAACACTTGGGAAATCGGGTACGAGGATGGACTCAAAAGGCTCTGGTTGGTACATTCATGGGTGGCTTGAAGGTTGAAATTGCTGATGGGATCTGAATGTTTAAACCGCAATCCTTCAAGCATGCCATTAACTTAGCACGGATGAGAGACGATCAACTCTCACAGGAGTGGAAGTTCTTACAACCACCCCCACCTGCACGAGCTCTTCTAGCTCTTCCACCAGTAGCTCGTGTAGCTCTACAACACCTGCGAATCCGATCAGACTCTTGGAGGGACATGCGAGTAACATGGTATGTGAGGACATCACTGATCAATAGACATTGGAGGCTAACTAAGTTGGAGGTGTAGTGGAAAAAATTTGAGGAAGAAAATTTAATCCAACGGAAGCATCTTCTAGCCGAGGAGGCGACATGGGAGCCAACGTAAAAGCTACTGCAAATGTTCCCAACAGTGGACCTTGAGGACAAGGATCCACTTAATGGGGGGAGTATTTGTTGAACCCAAGGTTTCAAGTTTTGTGTAATTATACATCTATACATGGATTTTGATGATAACAAATGAATTCAAAGAATAAATGAGTTTCAAGGTCAAGTTATCTACACAATGGAGTCAAGTATATCAAGGAACCAAGCATGAGCAAGAAGGGAACAAGTTCACATTAAAGTCATAGAGTAATGTTGTAAATCTCTTGAAAATTAGAAATTAGGATTAAGACTCAAAATTAATATTTTATCATAAAGCATTAAAATACATTTTCCACATGTGCATGAATATTTTGAAAATTAAATTTGAAAATTTTGAAAGATGGATTGATTTTCATCTTTCACATGCGCATGACATGATTAAAGGTTTGAACTTTGAAAATATTAAGATGATTGATTGTCATATTTCACATGTGTATGTTTTATTTGAATATTTTCAAAAGTGATGGATGCTTTTCTTGACTTATGTAAAAGGTAGATGTCTTTGTTTGAAAAATTTGAAAAGTAAAGTGTGCTCCTTTTGTCATATGCAAAAAGTAAAAGATTAGGTTTGGAATTTTTGAAAAGTAAAGTGTGCTCCTGTTGTCATATGCAAAAAGCAAAAGATTAGGTTTGAAAATTTTGAAAAGTAAAGTGTGCTCCTTTTGTCATATGCAAAAAGTAAAAACATTAGGTTTGAATTTTTTGAAAAGTGAATGATGATGTCTTTTACATGTGAATCTTTTTAAATTTGAATATGAAGTCTCATATGCCTATAAATAGATCATTTGAGAGCTTCACATTCACAACACCAAGAGCATACAACATTCATTCAAAGCTTTCATTCTCTCTTATTTAAGCATTGAGCCTTAACCCTTGTTCATTTTGAGAGATATAGTTTGCGCTGTATTGTTCTTATTTCACTCATTGAGCAGTGTTTTCTGATAACCTACCCACTATCAATTCTTGTATCAGTAAAAGGGTGTGTATAACCCTTGTGCGTGTAGAAAGTGTTCTACATAGGGAATAGTTGAATCCCCACGTGTAAGGTGATTGCAAGTGTAGAGGGTGTTCTACACGGATCCTTTGTAGCGGTGTTGTTCAAAGGTGTAATAGGTTTCTATCTCCACCTGAAGGAAGTTGAATAGTGAATTCGGGGATCCTCAAGGGGTAGCTTGAGGCGAGGACGTAGGTTGTGGGGCCGAACCTCGTTAACATACTGAGTTTGCTTCTCTCTTAACCTTACTCTTTATATTTATTGCTGTTTCATATTTTGTTTATATTTTATATTGTATATTTGATTTATAATTATTATTTTTTAATACAACTCAATTCACCCCCCCTCTTGTGTTAGTCATCTGGGCAACAATTGGTATCAGAGCTAGTTGACCTGTACTGTTCATACAGGCAGATCACTCATGGGAACTCTCGCTTGTGACTGTGTCACCGAAGCAAGACTCTCCGACCATGGGTGACGGTGCACCTGTAGAGACAGTGGCTGGCTAGTCTAGTAGGTACAATTGTTAGGTGACATAGGTGTGGCCTATGATCAGTAAGGATTGGTATCAAAACTAGAGCTCTGTTATAAGATTAACTATCTTTTGAGTTGAGATCTTATGGCTAACATTGCAGCTTCATTTGGAGAAGGTCAATCTAGCAGTTGGCCTCCACTCTTTTGTGGAGACAATTACTCATTCTAGAAAGTTAGAATGAGAATATTCCTTTAGGCTCAAGGTCGAGAAATCTAGAAATGCATTGTAAATGGACCTTATATTCAAGCAAAAGTGGTTGATGGAGTAAAGGTCAAAAAGGAAGAAGAAGAGTTTGATCGTGAAGACGATAGATTTTATACTTTGAATTTAACTACTATGAATTTATTATATAATGCTCTCAATGGTAATGAGTTTAATAGAATAAGGACTTGTGTTGCGACAAAGGAAATTTGGGATAACTTGGAAGTTACTTATGAAGGAACTTCTTAAGTCAAGGAATCAAAAATTTATATTCTTACTCATGAATATGAAATGTTTAAGATGAATGATGATTAATCTATTTCTAGTATACACACTCGTTTTACTAACATCATAAACAGCTTCACAGCTCTTGGCAAAGTTTATTCTAAAGTAGAGATAGTAAGAAAAATTCTCAACTCTCTACCAAAACGTTGGGAATCAAAAGTAACAGCGATTCTTGAAGTTAGAGACCTCAAGAAGCTCGAAGTGAATGAACTCATCGGGTCACTTATCACCTATGAGTACACATTGAAAAGAGGAGAAGAAGAAGGAAAGCCAAAGAAGAGCTTGGCACTTAAAGTTGTTCCTCATGAAAGTGAAAGTGATGAAGATGAGGAAAATGACGATAAAGATGAAGAAGTTGCGATGGTAACAATAAGAATTCAGAGGTTCTTAAAGAAAAATAAAACTCTTCCGAGGAAATTCTTCAAAAAGTTTTTCAAGAAAGATTCAGGTAAAAATGACACTTTAATTTGTTATAAATGCAATAAGCCTGGTCATATCAAGCCAAATTGTCCTCTGCTAAAGAAAGATTGAAACAAAGGTAAGAAAGCAATGAAAGCTACATGGGATGATGATTCAAGTGGCTCAGATAGTGTAGCAAGCAATGGAGAATCAGCAAATCTTTGTCTTATGGCTAAAGATGACATTGAGGTAACAAATCTTGATAATATTGAAGATCCTTCATATGAAGAATTGCAAAATGTTTTAGAAGAGGTATATGAGGAATTTGAAAAATTGGGTATCAAGTATACTGCTTTGAAAAAGAAAAATTATTCTTTAACAAACGAAATTGATATTTTAAGAAAAGAAAGTATTGTTTTGAAAGATGAAAATCTTGAGTTGAAGAAAAATAAAACTGATTTAGAAAATATTGTTGAAAGCTTTACGAATGAAAAAAGAAGTTTTGAAAAACTTCTTGGTAGTCAAAGATGTGTTTTTGACAAGGTAGGTGTGATACCCCGTTTTTACGTGTATTTTCACTGAAGGAGTATTTTTAATTTAATTAATATATTGGTTTATTTATTTTAAATTAATATATTTTAATTGGTTTTTAATTTATTTGATGCTGTGTTTAATTTATTTTAATCGTTTTACGGTTTTTAAAATCGTTTTCGGCGAACCTGTTTTTGGTTTCCGGAGTGAGGATTGGACCTCATTTCTTTTCTTTTCTCTTTTTCTTTTTCCCTTTTTCCTTTTCTTTTTCTTCTTTTCTTTCTTTTCTTTCTTTTTCTTCTTCTTTCTTCCCTGTTTCCTCTCTCCCGCGCACTGCCCCTTCTTTTTCCCCTTACCGTCGCCGCCACTTCGGCTGCCCAGTGCGCCGCCGTCCGGTGGCTGTGTTGTACACGACCCCCACCATTCTCTTCCCCTCCCACCAGAGTTCATCCCCACCAATTTTCAGAGCCATCGGACCAGCCGTTAGCCGCCACGCACGGCTGGAAGTCACGGCCCCAGCCCTGTTTTTCTCCCCTGTCGCCGATTGCTTTCGCAGCCCAGAACCGCTGCTCGCCGGCGGCGTGGGCTACACCACTCACCCAGTTTTCTTCCCCTCTCACCGGTGAACATCCCCACCAAGTTTCACCTCCATCCGAGCTACCGTTAGCCACCACGAGCTCCTCCAAGTCACACGGTTTTTCACCGATTTCGGCACCGTTGCACCACCTCCAGCCACCATCTCTTCACAGCTTCTTCGTCTACCTCTTGCCAACCTAACCCACCTAATTTCAGCCTCGATCCGTTGCCGGAGCAGCTCCCATGAACTCAACTCCGTTCAGCCCCTTTTTGGCCTTCGACCGCCATTTCCACTGCCACCCACGGCCAAAGCTCATTTTCCTTAGCTTCATAAACATCTCAAGACCATTCCTGATCAATTTTGTGTCTTGGTTTGTCCCCGTTCGAAAGTGGGTAATTTATTACCCACGACCACAGTGTAAAATACACTGTTACATTGCTTTTCCTCCGCCGTTTGCAACACCCGAGCTTTCAAAAAATACCGTATAGCACTGTAAGTATTTTCCAAACTCTACTTTTAGATTTAAATATATTTTGCTCTTACAATAAATTATCTGGTTGGTTATTCCGGACTGAGTCCGAGGAGTTCGGGGGTCGGATGGATTGAGGACGGAGTTGCTTGGGTTGTTGATTTATGGTTGGCCGGTTGTGTTGTGCATTGAGATTGCATTTACATGGTGCATGCACGTGTATTTTATTTTAATTGAGAAAAATCCTGTTTTATTTGCGTAAATGGATTTTCGGGTGCGTGTGTCTCACGAGCCCAAGCCGGGATGGGTTATTATCTCGGTGGAGCTCCTCTGGTCACTCGAGAGCGTAATATACTGAGTGACATCTCCTGAGTTGTTGCTGGGCGACGACGGGAGCAGGGGCTAGAGGATGCTTGGCTACGAACGCACCGAGCGCGGAACTGGGCATCGCTCTATGCACCGACTCCGTGGCCCTTTGCTAGCGAGGGCTAGAGGATGCTTGGCTACGAACGCGTGGGGCGCGGAACTGGGCATCGCTCGTTTATGTGTCATACGCGTGGTCGTTATCCGCGGTGTGGCACAGGAGCCAGGGTGTGCGGATGACCCCTAGGGGAGGTCATGGCTTCATTGCCAAATAGCTGGGAAGCCATGAAAATGGCTGTTAGTAATTCTGCCGGTAAATCTAAACTAAAGTATGATGATATTTGTGATTTGATTTTGGCTGAGGAGGTGCGCAGGAAAGATTCTGGTGAGACCTCGGGTTCGAGTTTAGCACTGAATGTTGATTCTCGAAGGAGATCACAAGACAGGAACTCAAACAAAGGAAGATCAAAATCACAGCACAGAGGCAAGAGCAAGTTAAGGCCTGGTCAGCAGGCAACTTGCTGGAATTGTGGCAAAGCTGGCCACATAAAGAAGAACTGCAAAAATCTGAAAAAGACAGAGAATGATAGTGCTAATGTTGTAACTGAAGAAGTACAGGATGCACTATTGCTTGCAGTTCATAGTCTAGTTGATGACTGGATACTAGATTCAGGGGCTTCCTTCCATACATCTTCCCACTAGGAGTTAATGCGGAATTATGTTGCAGGTGACTTTGGGAAGGTGTATCTTGCTAATGGAGAGGCTTTGAACGTGGTGGGGATGGGAGACATTGACATTGCACTCCCTAACAAGAGCAAATGGACTTTGCAAAAGGTCAGACACATTCCTGAGTTGAAGAAAAACCTCATTTCTGTTGGGCAGCTCGATGAGTGTGGTCATTCAGTAGTGTTCTCAAATAGCACCTGGAAGGTCATAAAAGGGGCATTGGTACTGGCTCGGGGTAAGAAAACTGGTACACTATATATGACTACCGGTTTAATTAACACTATTGCTACTATCGTTACAGAGAGCACAGCAGATTTGTGGCATTGTAGGCTTGGCCATATGAGTCAGAAGGGGATGAAAGAACTTCTGTCTAGAGGCAAGCTACCAGAACTGAAGTCAGTTGATCTCAGTATGTGTGAGAGTTGCATTATGGGGAAACAAAAGAAGGTCAGTTTCTTGAAAAGTGGCAGAACGCCAAAGACAGGAAAACTGGATCTTGTACACACAGATGTGTGGGGACCTTCTCCAGTGGCATCTCTTGGAGGTTCTCGTTACTATGTCGCATTCATTGATGACCATAGTAGGAAGGTATGGGTTTATTTCTTGAAGCATAAATCTGATGTATTTAATGTATTCAAGACTTGGAAGGCCATGGTTGAGACAGAGACAGACTTGAAACTAAAATGTTTGAGGTCTGATAATGGTGGTGAGTACATTGATGGTGGGTTCAAGGAGTACTGTGCAGCTAAGGGTATCAGAATGGAGAAGACCATTCCTGGGACACTACAACAAAATGGAGTTGTGGAGTGTATGAACAGGACCATAAATGAGCGTGCTAGAAGCATGAGATTGCACGCCGGACTACCACCAACTTTCTGGGTAGATGCGGTCAACACTGCCGTCTACTTGATCAACAGGGGGCCATCCATCCCATTAGATTGTGAATTGCCTGAGGAGGTTTGGAGCGGGAAAGAGGTCAAATTTTCTCACCTTAAAACTTTTGGTTGTCTTTCTTATGTTCTTATTAATCCTGATGCTCGTAGTAAACTTGAGGCTAAGTCAAAGAAATGTTATTTCATTGGCTATGGAGACGAGGCATTTGGCTATCATTTCTAGGATGATCAGGGTCGGAAGATCATAAGAAGCAGGAATGTGATTTTTAATGAGAAGATTGTATACAAGGACAAGTCTAGTATAGTTTCTGAAGTAGCTCCTCAGGAGTCCGAGTTCGTAAGATTTGATGACCTACCAGAGGTCACAATGCAGTGTAGAGATGTGAGTGACGAGGAGAATGGGTCCAGTGCACCCATTCCTATTATTCCGCAGTCAGTTTCAGAGCCGTCCACTTCTACAGCTGCAGTTCGCAGGTCAGTTAGGACTAGACGTCCTCCACAGCGTTTCTCACCAACCTTGAACTACATTCTGTTGACAGATGGTGGAGAACCGCAGAGTTATAAAGAAACCTTGCAAGATGAAAATTCTAGCAAGTGGAAGCTGACCATGAAAGATGAGATGGATTCCCTGCTAGGGAATCAGACATGGGAGTTGACAGAACTTCCATCAGGGAAGAAGGCATTACACAACAAGTGGGTGTACTGGGTAAAAACTGAGCATGATGGCAGTAAGAGGTACAAGGCTAGACTTGTTGTAAAAGGCTTTCAACAGAA
Organism: Carya cathayensis; assembly: GCA_011037825.1. Lineage (NCBI taxonomy): Eukaryota > Viridiplantae > Streptophyta > Magnoliopsida > Fagales > Juglandaceae > Carya > Carya cathayensis. The sequence goes on along the minus strand of QGSO01000336.1, from coordinate 95,267 downwards.
GCATGGTATTGATTACTCTGAGATCTTTTATCCTGTGGTGAAGATCACAACCATCAGGATGGTACTGTCTATGGTTGCTATCGAAGATTTATTTCTTGAGCAGTTAGATGTGAAGACAGCCTTTCTTCATGGAGACCTTGAAGAAGACATCTACATGGACCAGCCTGAGGGGTTTGTAGTACAGGGAAAGGAAGATTCAGTTTGCAGACTGAAGAAGAGCTTGTATGGCCTGAAGCAAGCTCCTAGACAGTGGTACAAGAAATTTGATAATTTTATGCACAGTGCAGGGTACATCAGATGTCAAGCAGATCACATTGCTATGTCAGGCATTTTGATAATTCTTATATTATTCTACTGTTGTATGTGGATGACATGCTTATTGCAGGCGCTAGTATTGATGAGATCAATAATCTGAAGAAGCAGATGTCATAGCACTTTGCAATGAAGGATTTGGGAGCTGCAAAGCAAATCCTTGGCATGAGGATTGTCAGAGATAGAGTCAGAGGCACGTTGAGACTCTCACAGGCTGAATATGTGAAAAAGGTACTCAGCAGGTTCAATATGGACAAGGCCAAACCAGTTGGCACACCTTTGGGCAGTCACTTCAGACTCAGCAAGAATCAGTCACCCGAGTCAAAAGAGGAACAAGACTACATAAGTAAGGTTCCTTACGCCTCAGCTATTGGTTCACTTATGTATGCTATGGTTTGCACAAGACTAGATATTGCCCATGCAGTGGGAGTTGTGAGTAGATACATGAGTAACCCAGGAAAAGAACATTGGGAAGCAGTAAAGTGGATTTTGAGGTACCTAAAAGGCTCCTCAGAAACCTGCTTGTGTTTCTCAGGAGAGAGCTTAGAGGTGCAGGGCTATGTTTGTGATGACCCGCTTTTACGTGTATTTTCACTGAAGGAATGTTTTTAATTTAATTAATATATTGGTTTATTTATTTTAAATTAATGTATTTTAATTGGTTTTTAATTTATTTGATGTTGTGTTTAATTTATTTTAGTCGTTTTATGTTTTTAATATCGTTTTCGGCGGAACAGTTTTTGGATCTCGGAAGTGAGGATTGGACCTCATTTCTTTTCATTTCTCTTTTTCTTTTTCCCTTTTCCTTTTCTTTTTCTTCTTTTTCTTTCTTTTCTTTCTTCTTTCTCCCCCGTTTCCTTCTCTCCCGCGCGTTGCTTTTCCTTTTTTTCCCCTTACCGGCGCTGCTCCTTCGGCCGGCCGTTTCTCCGCCGTCCGGCGGAGGTGTCGTACACCACCCCCGCCATTTTCTTCCCCTTCCACCAGAGTTCATCCCCACCAATTTTCAAAGCCATCGGACCAGCCGTTAGCCGCCACGCACGGCCTAAAGTTGCTGCCCCAGCCCTGTTTTTCACCCCTGTTGCCGGTTTCTTTCTCCGCCCAGAACAGCCGCTCGCCAGCGGCGTGGCCTACACCACCCACCCAGTTTTCTTCCCCTCTCACCGGTGAACATCCCCACCAAGTTTCACCTCCATCCGAGCCACCGTTAGCCACCACGAGCTCCACCAAGCCACACGGTTTTTCACCGATTCCAGCGCCGTCGCACCACCTCCGGCCACCATCTCTTCACAACTTCTTCCCCTACCTCTTGCCGTCCTAACCCACCTAATTTCAACCCCAATCCGTTGCCAGAACAGCTTACACGAGCTCAACTCCGATCAGCCCCTTTTTGCTCTTCCACCGCCGTTTCCACCGCCACCCACGACCAAAGCTCACTTCCTTTAGCTTCATAAATATCTCAAGGCCATTCCCTATCAATTTCGTGCCTTGGTTTGTCCCCGTTCGAAAGTAGGTAATTTATTACCCACGGCCATAGTGTAAAATACACTGTTACATTACTTTTCCTCCACCGTTTACAACGCCGCGAGCTTTCGAAAAATACCTTATAGCGCTGTAAGTATTTTCCAAATTTTATTTTAAGATTTAAATGTATTATTGCCTTTACAATAATTTATTTGTAATCTGGTTGGTTATTCTGGACTGAGTCCGAGGAGTCGGGGGTCGATTGGAATTGAGGAAGGAGTTGTTGGTTGGTTGTTATTGATGTTCGGGAGATGTTGGTTAATTCGTGTGATTTTAATTGCATGGCATTGTGCATGTATATTCATGTGTTTTATTGAAAATGGTGTTACACGTGTAAATGGATTTTCGGGTACGTATGTATCACGAGCCCAAGCCGGGATGGGTTATTATCTCGGTGGAGCTCCTTTGGTCACTCGGGAGTAGATAAAACTGAGTGACATCCCCTGGGTTGTCGTTGGGCGACGACCGGATAGCACGATACGGTAACGCTGTAGTGTCGACTCCATGATCCCTAGAGTGGTGGGGACTAGATGATGGCCTGGCCAGGTACGCGCTGGGCGCGAGTCTGGGCATCCCTCGTGTAGGTGTCACACGCGTAGTCATTACCTGCGGTGTGGCACAGAGCCAGAGTGTGCGGATGATCCCTAGGGGAGATCATGGTGCATGCATAATATGGAATTGTTTTGGATTTGATTTGGATATGGACCATTATCTGGGATAATGGCGAGATTGTGATATGTGGCTTTGTGATCCATTTTCTGGGAAAATGGTGGTTTATTGATTTGGGCCATTATCTGGGATAATGGCGAGGAAAATTTAAAGGAAAGGTTTTGGGCCAAATGGGACTTTTGGCCTGCGTGGAAAAATATGGTTTTTGGGACATGTGCATTGGGCATACTTCATGCATATTGTTTTGGTTGTAATATGTTTTTATCTTGCATTGTTTGGTTTTTACTTACCTGCGGCACCATTTTTGGCACCGTAGATTTTGATGCAGGATCGAGGAGGAGGAGGAGGCTGAGCCCCAGGATACGGCTCCGCCAGAGTTCTGAGTTGGAGTTTATACTTTGTACTTGGCTTTGAATCGATATTTGTATTTGTAATATTTTATTATGTATGTTTTGAACTGGTTTGTATTAAGCTAAGACAAAAATTCTGGTACTTAGTTATATGTCTTTGCTATCCGCTGCGTGTTTCTTCGTGCACGTTTGTCACTTGCACACACTTAGCACTCGTCGATAGGGTGGTGACCCGTGTTGTCACCATCCGGACGTCTTGATTTTCCCCGTGTTCGTACGTGGGAATTTGGGGGCGTCACAATGTTGATGCTGATTTAGCTGGAGACATTGATAGTAGGAAGAGTACCACGAGTTTTGTTTATACTCTTGGTGGTACTGCAGTGTCATGGGGTTCTAATCTACAGAAAACAGTTTCTTTGTCTACGACAGAAGCTGAGTATATTGCAGTGTCAGAGGCTGCAAAGGAGATGATATGGCTACAAGGCTTTTTGGAGGAATTGGGTAAAAAGAATCAGAAAGGCACTCTCTACAGTGATAGTCAGAGCGCCATATTCCTTGCCAAGAATCCAACATTTCATTTCAGGACCAAGCACATTCAGATCAGGTATCACTTTATACGATCATTGTTAGATGACAGACAATTGTTACTTGAGAAAATTTGTGGAAGCAAGAACCCTGCTAATATGTTGACTAAGGGTGTTACACTTGAGAAACTGAAGTTGTGCGCAATTTCAGTTGGTCTTCTAGCATAAAGACAGGGCAGTGAGTTGCAGAGGTGGAGGACATCACGTTTGAGGAAGAGGATGATGCATCGAGTGTACCAGTCTCCAAGTGGGAGAATTGTTGGGTATTGTGGAGTCTGGTCCACTTCGCTCGAACGGCAAAAGGCCGCCGCTCGAGCGAAGCTAGGCAGATTCAAACGCTTGAAGGTTGCTCGACAGTGAGCAACTGATACACATGGATCTTGTAAGAGGTTTACCAAAAGCAAATTTTCTTAAGGACAAAATTTGTGATGCATGCCAATTTGGTAAACAAACAAAAACTTCTTTAAAACCAAGAAACATATTTCCACTACCAGACCACTGCAACTGATACACATGGATCTTTTTGGACCAAATAGAGTTGCAAGTCGAGGAGGAAAATATTATGCTTTTGTTATTGTTGATGATTTCTCTAGATATACTTGGGTCATCTTTCTTGCTCATAAAGATGAGGCATATAATGCCTTTACTAAGTTATGCAAGAGAATTCAAAATGAAAAGGGTTATACTATTTCAAGTATCCGAAGTGATAGGGGAAAAGAGTTTTCTTAATAAAAATATTGAAACATTTTGTGATAAAAATGGTTTTGTGCATAATTTTTCTGCTCCCCGAACTCCTCAACAAAATGGGGTAGTAGAGAAGAAAAATAGATTTCTTCAAGAGATGGCAAGAACAATGCTCAATGAGAACAACTTCCCTAGTTATTTTTGCACCGAAGCAGTAAGTACTACATGTTATGTTATAAATAGAGTTATGCTAAGGTCTAAATTAGATAAAACCCCCTATGAGCTTTGGAATGAGAAAAAGCCTAACATTCGTTACTTTCATGTATTTGAATGCAAATGTTTTATTTTGAATGACAGGGATAATTTAGGCAAATTTGATGCAAAATTTGATGAAGGTATCTTTCTCGGATATTTTACTAATAGTAAAGCTTATAGAGTATTCAATAAAAGGACTTTGACTGTACAAGAATCTATGCATGTAGTATTTGAGGAATCTAATTCTCTACTTGTTTGAGCTGAAAAATTGCATATTTTAGCTATTTAAAACCAATTTATTTCAACTGCTTCATGATATTATTATTGGTTTTAGATGGAAAAATAGTTAATAAGCATAAATTCGAGTTGTGATTTTTAATTGATTAATATCATGTTTATGCTTAATTTTATAACTATGATTTAATTGGACAATATTTCCTCACATATATAATATATTTTTAATAATCTATTTTTCTTTATAATTTATTTCGAGTGTTATTTTTATTTTGTCATTTGCAGCATAAATAAAATTCACGATCCGGCTCTGACTAAAAGCGCATGCTTTAGAGTCTTTCAAAGTAGAGTTGCTGAAAAAGATAAAATGTTGAGGACTTTGAATGTAAAAGAATTGGATGTGGAGTTTTAAAGTGAAGGGCTGAAAGAACATGGGGACAAGCTTTAGCTCATTTCTAAGTGAAGTGTATAGCCGAAATAAAGGAGAGTTGCATGTGATGTAGTCAACAATTAAAACCACCGAAAAAGGAAAATGGAAAGCGTGAAAAGAAAGACAAACACATGCAACATCAAAGTCTAAGAAGGGGGCTGAAACCAAATGGAAACACGCCTGGATTTTCAGAATTTACGGAAAGAAAAATCGGTTGGTGCAGCTAATTGATTGGATATTATTTTTTTGGAGGAAAGAACTTCACGTTTGGCGCCTGGGACTTGGACTTGAGGTATCTATATTATATATATATGTGTGGCTGGACATGGAAAGAAAAGGGAGACGTGTGGGAGTTGAGTTGAGAGGGTGACGTGCTGAAATTGAAGTGTGGAGGTGCTTGATTAAATGGAAAAGAGGAGCCGTGCTTGACTTGGATTGGAGGGTTCACGTGGAAGTCTATAAGAAGGAGAGTTGGTGCTGTTTTGAAATGGGGGACTTCCCCTCCTAGCTGGAGTGAGACTTGCCTGGGAGGTGGAAGGGAAAGGCTGGAATTAGTTTGATGAAAGTGTACGTGGGGAAGAAGACATGCAGAGGCTTTAAAAGAAGCAGAAAGAGTCGGTGAGAGATATAGCTGGACGGAGAGTGGAGAGAAGGGAGAGGAGTGAGTCGGTGGAGGATTTTTCTGGGGTTGAAGGGAATTGGCTAGAGTAATTTCATTGGCTGGAGTTTATTTTGGAGGTTGTACGTGGGATTTATTTTCTTGGTGGGAGAGAAATTAAATAGAGTTGAGACGTGTAGGGAAAAGGAGGTGTGACTTGCTTTATGAGAGGGATGAGAAAGTCGGTGGGCATGAAAGCAAAGGACTCTCTCATACTGGGCTATTACCTTTTTGTTGTTCTGTTTTTACTTTGAGTAGGCGTGGGATGGATTCAGTTTCTTTCTTATTTTCATTATGTTGGTTTCCGTTTCTTTGCTTTTCATTCGGAAAGGATGTTTTTCATTTGTGGCGTGAAGCTCTCTCTCGTGTTGATTCATTTTCATTTAGAAGAGGCGGATGGAATTCAATCTCTGGTTCTGAATTTATTCCTCTGTATCAGCTGGATTTCCAGATTTTATTGTTTCTAAGTTGTTTTCTAGTATTTCATTTTAGTTTTCTATTGAAGAATATTTATATAATTTTTATAACACTTGTGAAGAACATGGTTGGCTAAATTTTCATACTAAGGTTAGAGGTGAAGTTTAAATGATTTTAAACGTTGTTTTCAGATCGACAATAAATTTATTTTGCGAGTTTGATCGATTGAAGGATTTTATTATTAGATATTTTGATTATCTATATATTTATCTTGATTCATTGTGATTTCCGAATACAGTGAATGCTTGAGGAATCCCTGTGATAGTCAAATAGATTTGTAAATGTTATAATCATCAATCGCTCATGCTCAATCATTAGTAATTATTTTTCCTTGATCTTAAATGCTAAATCCTCCAATTAAACGGAATCATTATTCTAGTTTAATTGAAGTAATTCGATCGGAAACAATATTTTAAATTATTAAACGAATTCTCGAAACCTTAGTCTTTTTCCGTATCAACACAGCTTATCATTTCAATCGCGTTTTTCTTTTAGTATTTTCTTTTCATTTGTTTGAGAGAATTTTTCACATAAGTCAATCCCTGTGGATTCGATCCTGTAAGGTACTACAACACCTGTATACTTGCAGGTAAAACTGCACTAAATTTTGGTTCATTAATTTGAGTTAAAGTTTAGGCGCAACACTACTCTCCAAGAAATCCATTGATGAAGAAACATGAAGTTTAAATAATACGGAAAGTCTCAATCTCAACAAAGATAACACAATAGATGAAGTCCAATATGGAGACATCAGGAAAGATCATCAAAATTTAATACAAGATGCAACCAAACAGTGGAAATTTGTGAAAGATCATCCAGTGGAACAAATTTTGGGAGAACCTTCTTGAGGTGCAAGTACTCGATCATCTCTTAGAAATATTTGCAATCATACTGGTTTTCTATCTCAGATTGAACCTAATAATATTGATGAAGCACTTATTGATGAATCTTGGATTATGGCTATGCAAGAAGAACTTCATCAATTTGAAAGAAATGATGTTTGGACACTTGTTCCTAGACCCAAAAATCATACTATTATTGGAATAAAATGGATTTTTAGAAACAAGAAAGATGAGTCCGGAGTCATTACTAGAAATAAGGCTCGACTTATAGTCCAAGGTTTCAATCAAGAAGAAAGAATTGATTATGATGAGACATATGCACCAATCGCAAGATTATAAGCTATTCGAATGCTACTTGCATATGCTTGTTATAAAAATTTCAAACTTTTTCAAATGAATGTTAAAAGTGTATTCTTAAACGGTTTCATAAATGAAGAGGTATATGTTGAGCAACCTCCAGGTTTTGAAAATCATATTTCTCCAAATCATGTTTTCAAACTCACAAAAGCACTATATGGACTCAAACAAGCTCTTAGAGCTTGGTACGAGAGACTCAGTGGTTTCTTGATTGAAAAAGGTTTTTCAAGAGGAAAAATTGATACAACTTTTTTCATTAAATACGAAAATGATAATATTCTTTTGATTCAGATTTATGTTGATGATATAATATTCGGTGCTACTAATGAAAATATGTGCCAAGTTTTTGCCAAGACTATGCAGGAAGAACTTGAAATGAGCATGATGGGAGAGCTTACATTCTTTCTCGGATTGCAAATTAAGCAAGCAAAAAGTGGGACATTCATCAATCAATCAAAATATATTAAGGAATTGCTGAAGAAGTTCGGGATGGAAGGTGCTAAGGAAATTGGAACACCAATGAGCCCATCCACTAAACTTGATAAAGATGAATTCGGTAAGCCAATTGACTTGAAGGTATATCGAGGTATGATTGGTAGCTTATTATATTTGACAGTCAGTAGACTAGATATTATGTTCAGTGCGTGCTTATGTGCACGCTTTCAATCATCTCTAAAAGAATCTCATTTAATTGCAGTTAAGCACATTCTTAAATATCTTAGTGGTACAATTAACCTAGGGTTATGGTACCCTAAGCACACATCTTTCAATCTAATTAGCTACACAGATGCAGATTATGCTGGTTGTAAAATAGATCGAAAAAGCACTAGTGGTGTATGTCATTTCTTAGGTCATACACTAGTTTCTTAGTTTAGTAAAAAACAAAATTCTGTTGCACTATCTATTGCTAAGGCAGAATATGTTGCTGTGGGTAGTTGTTGTGCTCAAGTTCTTTACATGAAGCAACAACTTGAAGATTTTAAACTCATGTATAATGACATTCCAATCAAATGTGATAATACAAGGGCTATAAATCTTTCAAAGAACCCAATACAACATTCTAGAACTAAACATATTGAAATAAGATATCATTTTCTTCGAGATCATGCGCAGAAAGACGATATAGTATTAGAGTTCACAAACACACACGATCAGTTAGCAGATATTTTCACAAAACCTTTACCAGAAGATAGATTATGTATGATTAGAAGAGAAATAGGTATGATGCATATTATGAATATCTCTTAAATGATAGACCAAAGTTCATAAAAATATAGAGATATTTTTTAAATACTTTTATATAAACTTGAGGCTCTTAGCCTCATGTTTGAGACGCTCATTCCCTTCATACAATATCATGTCATCCCTATCCATGGGAATTGGCAAGCAGAATGAAGAATCCAATAGAGATTTCAACCGTTTATTCTTCTGCCGAATGATTCCCTCCCTTGTGTGAGACTCTTGAACAATTTGTTGAAGTACAACAATTTGATCTTTAAGCTTTTCAACCTCATGGTTTTTGGCTTGTAGTCGCTAGGAAAAACCAACAATAGAGGATGAGTAGCGAGTCTTGAGACTCACCAAGTCGTAGATAGCATCAGAATCTGACTTATTAGCCAAACTATTATTTTCTTGCTGCAACATGGCACCAATGGCAGCTGCAGAAAGGACAAGAGGTTAAGGTGCTGAATACCTCATGGATGGATCTAGATGAATGTTAGAAGAATGAGCCATTGAGAAAAGAATTGAAAACTTAAAGTGAGAATGTTGAAGGAATACAGATGAGTTATAGAGATGAGAATAAGATTTGATACAAATTGGATGAACCTTAAAACTGATTTTATAGAGATAACATAAAGAACAAGACAAACTATTGTCTCTTCAAATCTTATTTAGTTAAAAAAAATACAAGATATGCTGGACACATATTGTCCAAAGTTTTCTTACTAAGCCAGCGAGATTAACAGTAGGTTGTCCCTATTTTTCTAGTAAATGATGAACCTCTGCTGTTATCTACCGATGTTGACCTTGTATCTGAAACCTTTCTCATTCTAGCTCCTCTATTCGTGGTTGCAGATCATGAGCATACCAATATGCAAATTTTTTCAACTCTTTGTTTTCTTGCTTTAGCCTTTTATTCTCTCTATCATTATTAGCAAGCTTCTGTCGTAACTCAGATATTTGGATGTTAAGATGATCAATCTCACTCACCATCGCCATTAACCTTCGAGACATGGTCGTAATAGAGCCAGCATATTGACTATTGAGCATTCTTTATTTTGCTACAATCTCAGAATCAACCCTACTAGAAAAACGGTTCTCTGCTCCTATCATGGTATTGACAGCCTCAGCAGAGAAGATTGATAGTTGATGCGTCAAGGGTTCCTGATTCAAGTCTGGAACATTAATGGAAGAGAATTGCTCGGCCATTCTATCGTTATGGAAAAACAGAACTCAAGTCAAGGTGCAATGTGATTTTTTTGGTATTCGATGGGTGAAAATTATTTTTTTATAGAAACTCAGAGCCTTCAATCCCGTTTGTCACCAACATCAGGAGATTGTTTAAATCACTAGCCGCACTAAATTCATAGAGTTAGGCTTCAAGCCTTTGCAGCACTTGTTGGGTTACGGACGACTCTATGTTTTTTCAACAATCTACAGTGTTTACTAACACACCGTTTTTTTTCAGTTCATTTACTTGCTGTGGATCCTTTTTAATGATGCCAAAAGGGAGAGAAGTTTTAGACTAGAACATTAACATTGTTTAAATTGCTAAATTTGTTATATATGCTTGAAATTATATTTATACTTTTGCTTGAAAAACTAATGCATATTCTCAGGGGGAGCTTAATTATTAATACATGCTTTAGGTTCAATCAAGTATTTGTCATCATCAAAAAGGGGGTGATTGTTGAACCCAAGGTTTCAAGTTTTGTGTAATTATACATCCGCTCATAGATTTTAATAATAACAAATGAATTCAAAGAATAAATAAGTCTCAAGCTCAAGTTATCTACACAATGGAGTCAAGTACATCAAGGAACCAAGCATGAGCAAGAAGGGAACAAGTTCACATTAAAGTCATAGAGTAATGTTGTAAATCTCTTGAAAATTTGAAATTAGGATTAAGGCTCAAAATTAATATTTTATCATAAAGCATTAAAATACATTTTCCACATGTGCATGAATATTTTGAAAATTAAATTTGAAAATTTTGAAAGATGGATTGATTGTCATCTTTCACATGTGCATGACATGATTAAAGGTTTGAACTTTGAAAATATTAAGATGATTGATTGTCATCTTTCACATGTGCATGTTGTGTTTGAATATTTTCAAAAGTAATGGATGCTTTTCTTGACTTATGCAAAAGGTAGATGTCTTTGTTTGAAAAATTTGAAAAGTAAAGTGTGCTCCTTTTGTCATATGCAAAAAGTAAAAGGTTAGGTTTGAAATTTTTGAAAAGTAAAGTGTGCTCCTTTTGTCATATGCAAAAACTAAAAAGATTAGGTTTGAATTTTTTGAAAAGTGAATGATGATGTCTTTTACATGTGAATCTTTTTAAATTTGAATATGAAGTCTCATATGCCTATAAATATATCATTTGAGAGCTTCACATTCACTACACCAAGAGCATACAACATTCATTCAAAGCTTTCATTCGCTCTTCTCTAAGCATTGAACTTTAACCCTTGTTCATTTTGAGAGATATAGTTTGCGCTGTATTGTTCTTATTTCACTCATTGAGGAGTGTTTTCTGATAACCTACCCACTATCAATTCTTGTATTAGTAAAAGGGTGTGTATAACCCTTGTGCGTGTAGAAAGTGTTCTACACTAGGAATACTTTAATCACCACATGTAAGGTGCTTGCAAGTATAGAGGGTGTTCTACACGGATCCTTTGTAGCGGTGTTGTTCAAAGGTGTAATAGGTTTCTATCTCCACCTGAAGGAGGTTGAATAGTGAATTCGGGGATCTTCAAGAGGTAGCTTGAGGCGAGGAAGTAAGCAGTGGGGCCGAACCTCGTTAACATACTGAGTTTGCTTCTCTCTTACCCTTACTCTTTATATTTATTACTGTTTCATATTTTGTTTATATTTTATATTATATATTTGATTTGTAATTGTTATTTTTTTAATACAACTCAATTCACCTCCTCTCTTGTGTTAGTCATCTTGGCAACAGTATTGAAAGGCCACATAAGTCTGAGAGAAACCCAAAGCTTGGAGTGGGGCTTGATTGTGCACGGTATAGCTTGCGAGAGAAGAGAATAAGCAGGGAATGTGCTGCACGGATCAGATATAGCAGTTACAATTGGCTACATGCAACATGCAGCGTTGCCTTGCCCCGTCCACTAGCCGTTGGAGCTAATATAGGAGTTTGCTTTATTTCCACTTTGTTGCTTCCATTGTTTACTTAATCAAGTCTCTTTCCATTCTGTTATTTGTTTACTTAGTCAAGTCTAGAATTTCGGTCAGGCACTCATGCTTCTGTTGGGCTTCAGCCTATTTAAGAAACTCGGAATCATCAATAAAGGGCAAGCACAATTTATCCAAACTGTTGTGGTACTTTCTCACTTGAAGGGAAAACTATTTCCCTTTAGCATTTGTAATATCTTTGATTGGGACCTATTAGCCTTAACCCCGTTCTTCAACTCAACAAAACAAACTCAAATTAAAACTTAAAATTTTCTAGTACTGCACCTAGGTGACGTGTGGTTTTATCTAGAGCCGAATCACTCTGATACCACCTATGGTGCCATCGACCCCCACATATGATTTGGTGTAAGTCATGAGACCGGTATGATGACCACACAGATCACATACCCCAACGCCTTGTGCTAGTGTTTGTAACATGCAATATGTGTGCATCAATAAATATCACAGCAGAAAAATAAAGGGTAGTCAAACTAATTACCAGAAATTTAAAAACAGTACAGCAAAACAACTACCCTCCAGGAGGTTATACAGTCATCCAACAAAATAAATAAAAGGGAAAATAAATCCCACGACATTAACACAAGCTCCATACAATCACTAATCTGATGGAGCCAGTCCCTTTGGCTCATACTCTTCCTCTGCATCAAAGTCTATGGTTCAATGGTAGGAATACCACAGTCAGATTTTGCAATCTTAATAAGTAATCAACATGTATCAACCAAGAGTTTAAAACATGCATTTATACAACCAACAAAGTAACACAACCATATATGCAAAAGACTACAATATCCATTCTTCCAATCTTTTCCAAAGGAACCCATTTAACCAGAACCACTCACGCCAAACCATTTGGTTCAAAGCACAAATATTTATTAGCATGTACACCCTGATCACCCCTTGGGACCATCCGTACACCCAAGCTCCGTTTGCCATACCACGGGTAACAACTGTACATGTAACTTCGTAACAAGCGATGCCCAGCTTCACGCTTGACGCATACCATGACCAGGCATCCTCTAACCCCCACTAGCAAAAGGGCCACGGAGTTGGTACGAGAGCGTTATCGTATCGTTCACTCCTATTGTCACTTGACGACAACCTAGGGGATGTCACTTAGTTTATTAAGCTTCCAAGTGACCAGATGAGCTCCATCGAGATAATGCCTCATCTAGGTTTGGGATCATGATATGCATGCACTCACATGTTATCATCAGTACATGAAAATCCAATTTCATAATTTCACACAACATGGTATAACATAGCACAGTAAAATAATCAAGGCAAATAATAATAACTATAAATATGCATATGCATGACAGGCAGTATATTGGATGACATGGCATAACACGCATCAAACAACAATATACATCATTACAACAGTCACAAAGTGCACATTTTAACAAACCCAACTACACATGTAATCCCATCCTCCATCTGGCCCACGACCCAAATTCCAACCAAACTGCAAATAGCATTAATGGTAAAAATGCATTGCTAATCCCAAGGGTCGCATCGAAAGATTACTCACAATGCGGACGAGCAAATCTAGAAGATTGAGTGCGTGCCGGTCTATGGGTGACGCCAAAAGTGGTGGAGCAGCGGCGGAGTAGAGATGGGGATGGGCTACAACTTTTAGGTTGGTGGATTTGAGGGGTTAGGGATGACGGGAAAGGGAGTGTGGTAGTTCGGGGATGGTCGTGTGGCCAAGAAAAGGTGGCTAGGTTGTTGGACACAGTGGTGTGCACGGCGACACACTACAAAACAGTCTTAAAAGGCTTCGAAACCTAGATCTAGAGAGGAGGTATTGATTGGAACACGATATTCAAGGGAGAAAGGCTGAGAGAGGGATGCTTTGAGGGGATGGAGCTTGATCTATTTATAGGTCGAGTTGGGGGTCTCAGCCATTGCAGCAACGACTGCGATCGGAGAGAAGGAACCACTACGTGGCACTCCATCATAGGCCACGAGCTGCAGCAAGTTCCCATGGCAGGGAAGCTCTCGGTTTGCATAAAAGGGTTGGAGGAATACATAGAGGAAGGGCTCGCAAATTAGGGTGGGCAGGCAGTTTAGCAGATCGGTGGAGTTAGCATCTCAGATGAGGACATGTGGTGACGACAGACAGGTGACAAAGGACATCACTACAGAGGGGTCATGAGCATGGGAAAAGGAGGAAGAAGAAGAAAGAAAAGAAAAGAAAGAAGGGGCAGCGGCACAGTAGGGAGAGGGAGAAAATAATGAAGCCCTAGGGGCTTTTGCCAAAACGACATCGTTTTCGGCCTTAAGGGCTGGGCTCCCTTCATCCACATGGGCTGGGCCCCATCAAACACAAACCCTCGACCCAACAGTAATAAAATACATACAAGCCACCAATACAAAAGGCCCTATCCTAGAAGGACCCAACAAAAATAAAAGGGCACAATAAATAGATAAATAGATAAATAAAAACACAATAATGTAGTAATAATAAAATAAAATAGTAAAACTCAATAATAAAAGAAAATTGAAATAAAGAGCCAATAAATAATAATAAATAGAAGGCACAAAATAGGGATTTCACAAAATTTGGCGAGATCAAAGATTTTTTTTGCGGGAGTGGAAAATCAGTTTGAAGGATTATATAGTGAGTTCAAACAAGTCTAGAATTTTTATTTATTTTTATGTCAAAACAATACCTTAATCAATTATGGATAAATATTTAATTTATATTAGGAAGTAGCAGTTAAATAATATATAAAATGAAGATCAATAAATAATTTAGTAAAGGAAAAGATGGACAAACGTTAAAAAGCTTGGTTTGTAGAGAAAAATAAGGACAAATAAATGCAATAGAAGTGATGCTTAATAAGGACAAATAATTAGCTGAGTCAAGCCGATCACTTGAGTCGTTTGCACATCTCGACCCAACTCAATGACGATGCTTGTAATCTCTAGTGAGTTTATATTTGTAATGATCCAAAATAAATGGTTGAATTTCTTTTGACCTTAGAAAATGCTGTGAAATCCCAAAAAGATTTCACGAATTGATTGACCAATTAGGTTTTCGTCTATCAGTGTAGTCGAATCTTGATCCACTATAGTGACAATGTTGCCTTCTATTTAATTAAGGCACTTAGGAGTATAAATTTGCGATGAATTGCATCATTAGCCTTGGATGAATCTTTAGGATTTTACGATACAATAAAAAATTTTGAGCTTTCCAAACGTATAGTGAATGGGAAAGTCTTTATATTTAATTAAGGCACTTAGTTGTCAAATTTTGAGAAAACAATTCCACCACTTGTCTCATAGGAATATTTAGGATTTTATAGTACAATAAAAGCTTTGAGATTTCTTTGGTGAATAGTAATACCTAGAATAGCTCTACGTGGCACCTGTTTCAAATAGTCGTCAAATTGCCATATAGAATGTCCAAATCCACATAGAGATTACTAGGATTACTTTTGGTTGGATATAGCACGATCCTAGCAACTCATATGAATAGTGTTAGGACACTTGTTACATGGATGAAGTGTGATGGAATGGAGAAAAAACCAAGCCATGAATCCTGATAGAGGGGAAGACATGTGAATAGGGACGAAGAATGGTCTTAAAAAGGGATGGGAAAAAAGAAAAGAGGACTGCAGGAATCAAAGAAGAAAATAGTGCTTTTGCACTGTTAATTTACTGTTTTGCATTGTTCACTTACTGTTTTTCCCTGTTCACTTACTATTTTGAATTATTCATTTACTGTTTATGTAGTTTTGTGCTGTTTATTTAAGGTTTTCTATCTTTTTTACGCTATTACTTAACTTTTTACTGTTTATATTAGTTATTAATTTCAAAACCCAGAGATGAAATAAAAACTCAGGACATGCCATTTAGATAAGCTAACTAGATTGTCATACAACTCTAATGAAAAAGTTTGTATATCATCTGGGCATCCAATTAAGTTGGGCCTTAGATTTTTTATGGAATGTTGTTATATATTAGGAGTTTCTTTAAGACTCAATCTAGAGGCTCTCAGGTATAAGTTGTTGTTTAGATGAAATGTTTGCCAAGTCATGCTAGATTTAATGCTTAGATTAAGTTAGAACTTGATTGTGAGGTATATAACTATATTTCTTAAAGATTTATTCCATGAAAATCAAGGATCTAGTGATTTATTTATTTATTTTATGTCCATAACATGCTATACACGGTTTTGAAGTTTTCATGCAAACCAATTGTGTAGGTTTTATTTTTTATTTTATTTTTGGTTGTTTAATCAAGCATACTATCACATAGGGTTGAATGATAAACATGCTAGGAGAGTATTTATGGACTTATGGAGTCTTTGGAGTAGATTTGGGACATGTTAGACCAAGGCCATCAATTGTTGGTTCTTTTTTTTTTTTTTTTTAAAAAAAAATCTAAACTTGATGGTTTACCTTTTTCCTTGATGTGGTGTGTTTGAATTTTCATGAAATGTGTATGTTGATGTTTCGGCATGCTTTTAGAACATAGGATATATGTGATTTTTGATTGTTGCAAAAATTAATTTAAGCATGTTAGTTTAATGGTTGGTCAAATTGCAACAAAAATCAAGTTTTTAGCCTATAAGTGAATCGGCCTAAGCATGTTTGGTATAGTTATGTTTTGTTTTAAATTTTTCTGAGTTGATGTTTGGTTTTAGGACAAAATTTATATGAAAAATATAAATTTTGTTAAGTTTTAGGATTCATATGCCAAATCCTTATTCTAGAGTAAAATATTATAATTTCCCACAAGTAGAGGGGTAACTTTGGAATTGGCCATAAATTAGTAATTTTTATGTTCAGAAGAAATTAGTGAGATATTCTAACCTTAGAAAATACTCATTTCAGTTCATGCACTTTTACACTTTCCTTTTAAATCAGTTTTAAATTAGTTTAGTTATCATGACATACTCACAACTGGCGTAGATGCCTGTGATGTGATTTCGGTACTGGCAGGAGCACATGACCGTTGGGGAGTTGTGGAGCATCCACAATTTTATGTTTAAACAGCCATGTATATGTTGAACATGCTCTTATGTTCATATCATGTTCATGTCAAGTTAGGTCACGTTCAATTCAGTCAAGTCATATTATGTCCATGTGCAGTTATATTATTTTCAAGTCAAGTACATGTCATGTTATTTGTCAAGTCATGTATGTTCATGTTCATGTCATGATGCATACATATCATTTTACTGTATACTTGCATATGTATATTGTTGGTACATTGGTAACTTACTTGCTGAAACTTGTAAACAAATCTCATTTGGTAGTCCCAACTACCATTCCTCCTAAATTGTTCTGTCTCCAGTACTTATTTTGTTACAAATATGATGTACAAGTATTGTAACATTTTGGATATTTGTTTGTTGTGGAAATATGAAGCATGTTTATATTTTTGATATAGTACTTTTGGTTTATTCTGTATTGCTAAAAAATATTATTTTTTGCAAATATTGCATATTGTTAGATGCATGCTAAGTCCTTAATTGTCATGAACGAGAGTATGCAACCTTGTGTTGCTTGTCTCGATACTTTTAAGCTTTGCCAAATCACAAGCAGATTATGCGAGTGCCACAATATCTATAAAATATGTGTTTTGTAATAAGAATCAGATACCAATTACGATATGATAAATTATATGTTGCATTACATATTGATCGTAATGGAAAATAGACTATCTCAACACACATGAAAATTATGTAAACATTATTATCTATTTTAATTAAAGATGTTTATGTATTTATGGTAATATTAATTCTTTATCTTATGTGTAGAAAAAATTGTTGCCTTGCGTGTTGAATTTGCATTTGACTAGAGTTTCTCAACAAGTGGTGTTGATAGTTTTATAATAGTTCTGGGTCCACGTTCAACATATTTGAGGGGTTTGGGTCATTGCGTCAAGCCTTTTAGCTCATCCTCTTCACCTAATCATGCCTCCAACACTTCTAAATCTTTAGAGGAAGCGAGGTTTGAGATAGAGGCTCAACTGACACAACAAACAAACTTGGAGATGCGATTGAAACAACAAGAACAATAAGAAGAGGAGTTCAGGAGAGATATGCAACCCAAATGCATATGACAATGCAACAATTCAGGCTTCCTAGCAATTGATATAATAATTTTACTACTGTTTGTTTATAATGAACAATGGTTTGTTTATTTAATTTTTTAGACTACTTTTTATCTTTTTTGAACAAATTTGAATGTATTTTTTAAGATATTATGTATGTGTATTTGAGGTTTTTCATTATTAGATTAAAACAATTCCTATTCTTCGAATATATGGCCACTCTAACCATTGAAACGAGTATAAAGAACATTCAAATGTAATATGTAATTGTCGTTCAAACATAGATACAACAATTGAACCTAACGAGCACTGTGTTTGAACATAATAAGTATCTGAATGATTTCTTATGACATTGAACATTACATCTAGGTTTATATTGAACGTTTGAAGTTTTTTCCTAAAAATACGTTCCGATATATTAGAATTCGATCGACCACTCAATGCAATGTGTTCGAACTTTGTTGTATGGTCACACACATGGTTGAATGTTTGTCCATAACAATATGTTCGAAAGTATTCCGATTGGATGACCTTGGAACATTATTTTTTCATCCTAAAAATAATTTTGGGACAAAATTGCTATTTTTTGTTGTAGTGATTGGTCTTAGTGTTATTCGGCAGCTATAATTATACATATAAATAGTGTGGTAATACTGAATGCATCATGAAATTCTAGCATGCAATATCATCATGTGGTCGGGTAAAGTTATATATATATTAGGAAGGTTTAATTTATTTCGTGATTTTATCACTGATAATATTTATTTTAACTATAACTAATTATATATTTGAATATAGTTTTTAAGTCGAGGATCTGAACCATTAATTTATAAAGCATTGCAATCCAATCATTGGATAAACAACTTAGAAAAATTATCAGCTGTAGAATTTGAGAATTTCCCAAACAATATTTTAAATTTGTAGTAGTACACTTCAGTCATACCAACTAATTCTCTAAGGCCTGATTTGGATAGTGAGATGAAATTAGATGATCTATGAATAATAGTAAAATATTTTTTAAATAATAGTGAAATAATTTGTATTGAGATGTTTATGTGATTTTGGAAAATGAGAGAAAAAATTGAATAAAAATATTATAAAGTTAAAATATTTTTATAATATTTTTTATTTTTTTTTTAAGATTTCAAAAAGCTGAACTATTTTTAATTTGGGTTTTCTGTTTGGAAGTTTGGAAAAATTATAATGATTAGATAAAAAAGTTGAAGATATAAAAGTCATCTATATATATGGATACATGTACCATTATCAAGAGTAGTTATCATGGCCATCTAAACATAATATTTGGTTGGAAATTAATTAAGCACGTTACAAATGAGTTGTCATAGGTGCATTTTAATTTGAAAGTACATAAGTTTTTTCTCCGTGTGAATCATGTTAATTAGAATGCTAATAAATGAGATGAAAGGTCATGTGTATGATTGAAGGCAGAATATGTAGGGCGTTATTGTGATCTATTTTCCACCATCTTCGTAATTAATGCATATTGACACCAAATTTATAACTTGCCATATATACAGCATAAATTGTTTCTACACCTACATGATTAAAATTGTGAAATTTTTTGTACTCTCGAGTGAGACAAGGGAGCATGCGCGCAAGAGAGAAATCAAGTTAATTGTTGCTTTGCATGAGAAGTGTACGTGAAGGAATAGGATTGTGGTTGGCTTCTTCTAGCGTATGGCCCTTTTTTTCCTTTTTCTTTTTTAGGTTTTATTCTGGAATTTATACTTTAACTTTGTGCACACTCTAGGTCGACATTGGACCTAATATTGTCTCTCTCTCTCTCTCTCTCTCTCTCTCTCTCTCTCTCTCTCATATTCGGTTGCTCCATCGCCACTCAAACATCTCCCCAACTTTTGGTCTTCTGTTTAAAATTGAAACCCGTTTTATCGATCTAAATTTCCCATTAGTCAGAGTTGGGGAGATATCATGAAATCTCCCATTATGCAAGCAAATCTTAACTTGAGATCCAAGGAACCGTTAAGATATATATTTTTAAAACTTTATTTTGTTTTCAGCTTGCTATATTTTGGAAGATTTCAATCTCATTTTTTTTACTCTCTCTGTGATCTCTGCCTCTCTTTCTCCAGTAGGTAAGAGCAAGGTGGGAGCCAGGACATGCATTCAGAGTAAATGAGGACTGTTAAGCGATCAAGGCAGAATCTAATTCCTTTCCAGCCCTTAACAAGAACATGCATGAGGGGAGCAAGCTTTAGAAGATCAGACAAGTTGCTTTCCATTTAATTATTCCTTGATCTCTCCCTTCTTTGGATTTTGTTTATTTTGGAGCCGCAGTGAGTGGTACTAGTACTGGATCGAGGAATTAACCAATAAAGGAATTCCACTGTGGCACCCGCACAAGGAAATCATGACTCAATGCAACGAGGGTGGTGACAACAACTTAATCGTTTCTGCAAATGGCAGAGACTATCGGATTAGAACTTGTGCTACGTGCGGTTATCAGATTAAATGCCAAGATAAACAGGTTTTAAAATTTGTGTAATTATTTATTTATTTATTGTAACATCAATATTGTTTTCTCGTTTTTTAGGGGTGATTTAGATTTATTATATTTTTTTATGTGATCAAACTTCTGTGGTTTGCTGTAATAAATAATGATGCAAATATAACAATTTATAATAGGCTAGACTTCATGATTTGCCGGGGCTACCTGCGGGTGTTAAGTTTGATCCATCTGATCAAGAAATTCTTGAACACCTAGAGGGCAAGGTGCTGTCCGATGCTCGTAAGCTTCACCCTCTTCTCGATGAGTTCATCCCTACTATTGATGGAGAGAATGGTATTTGCTACACCCACCCTGAAAGGTTGCCAGGTGAATTACAGGAACCCAGACTTCATCTCTCTCTCTCTCTCTCTCTCTCTAGCTCTTCACACGCACACACACATATATATATATATATATATGTATAAGCACATACACATATTTTCCAATAATTCCAGTCTAAAATTCTATCTATATGCATGTTGTTCCGACTCTTTTAGAAAAAACACAATGAATGAAACAAACAAAAATGACTTATATATGTGGCTCATTTTTTTTTTCTGAATTGCAACAAACGACTTTCCTACGTTTAGAGATTTTTGGTCTCTGAAGAAGATACGGGGCATGTTTTACATAACAATGATATTAATGGACGTCGCTATCGTTGGAATTTTTTATTTTTTATTCTTCTTCTTCTTCCTCCTAATTGTTCTTTACTGTTTTCCTTTCCCCTTGCCGTTCTGTTTATCATTCGGCATGCATGGCTTCAACTAGATATTTATGGAAAAGAATAAAAAATAACTAGCAGTTACTGCTGCCAACTAAAACAGAAAAAAAATGTGTACTATAATGTCTTTAATTAGGTGCTCCATCGTCATGATGCGCAGGAGTAAGCAAAGATGGCCAAGTCCGGCACTACTTTCACCGACCGTCGAAAGCATACACGACGGGAACTCGGAAAAGGAGAAAGGTGCACACAGACATGGAAGGTAGCGAGACGAGGTGGCACAAAACAGGCAAGACCAGGCCAATTTTCGTCATTGGCAAGGTCAAAGGTTTCAAAAAGATACTTGTGCTCTACACCAACTATGGAAAGCAAAGAAAGCCTGAGAAAACCAACTGGGTAATGCACCAATACCACCTTGGAAATAATGAAGAAGAGACAGATGGAGAGTTGGTGGTGTCAAAAATTTTCTATCAAACCCAGCCGAGACAGTGCGGTTCTTTCATTAAGGAGTCGCTTTCCTCAAAATTGAAGGGACAAAATGGACATGGGGTTACTGGTCTTAGGAAAAATGGTCTCTTTGAGTACTATAATTCTTCCTTGATATGCTTTGAGCAGGGCAGCCAAAATGGGTCAAGTACTCCTCGTGATCTACTTCCTCATTTCGCAGTCCATGATGTGTCTTCTTTTATTTCTTGATAGAGGATGGAAAAAATATTGGATGGGGATGAAGAATATCAGTTCCTTGGTATGCATGCAGGATGCACAGCCAAATTAATGTATTGATATTTTTAAAAGAAACATAAAGGTGGGAGGAATAAGGACAGTGTTTATTTTAATGAAGACCAGATCTTCTAGCTGAGACAAAAAAAAGGACTAATTATTCTAGGATATCATTGAAGATTTGGCCACCTCTCTCTCTCTCTCTCTCTCTCTCTCTCTCACACACACACAAACACACACACACACATTAAAGCTTGTGCATGCCTTAGACAGCTCAGTAATGTATATGCAAAAAGGCTAATGAGCTTAAAGGTGAGTGTTGGCTGTAGAAGTACTGTACAAAGATAATTCTTACCCAGAGTAGATGTGCACCTTGCATGTCATACGAAACTTTGTAATGATTAAATTATAATGTAAATTATGTAATATGAATGTTTTCTGTGCCTATGCAAAACAGTCTGGTTGGTTCTGATGTAACACTCCATTCCAAACTCATGATTAAGTTAATTAGAGTCTTAATGAAAAGGGCGATATACTTTACTTACAAGATCATCATGGTTCATTTGCTTCTCTAGTAATTCCAAATCAAATCCCGTACAGTATTGGTTCGTTTACAGATTGTTTCTTATGTTTTCAACTTGAATATTTGACTCCTCATGAACTATTGAAATCCATCAAATTGTTGCCCTAATTATCTAATTATCATTAGTACTATTTCTGACGGTTAGTTATCAACAAAATTAAAAGATTGAGATTGAAAAAATACGTCAAGAAGCATAGAAAACTCTGACAATATAAAGTAATTGTAAAATTGGAACTATCCGATGAAGCTCATACGTTGAGCTCAAATAGCTATGGAAATACTAAATTATGATAACTTTGCGGGATCGGGAAAGAAGAATTTTTAAATATTATTACATAAGAATTGAATACCTAGCTGAACAAGAGTCCTAGTCCTATTGCAAATTTGGCCAAAATTGGAATTAAAATCACTTCCAAATTAATCTCCAAGCGGATTTTTTCTTAAATAGGCAAAAACTAACGTAAATTGATGATTTGAAGGAAACCGTGATGCTCCTAGGTCCTGCTTGTGATTTAGCGGAAGCCGTGACATTAGAATGTTGGTCGCATGGATCATACACCCATCACATGTGTGTGATAACAAAGTGTGCTCACATGCTCAATAAAAAGTGTACAATTAATTTGCAATAGAAAATAAAAAAGGGTCATCATTAAATCTAAATAACAATACCAGAGAAAATTAGTAACATCAAAACGACATTATCCGTAAGTTACAAGTTTCAGAGTCAAAAGTTAAATAAATTTTTATAGCCATCCAGTTGACCAAGAAATTTAAACGTAGCAACATAAAAGAGCAGGGAAAAGCCCCAATCATATATCAATCTTCTGACTGTACTGGATCTCCATGTCTATGACTACTACGAAAGTCTCCATCTACATTAAAGTCTACAATCTCGATGAGCAAAACTGTAGTGGGATTACCAGGGTGAGATTTTGAAAGTTCTAATTAAGTGAAACTAAGACGGACACTTAAATATACATGCCAATGGAAAATAAAATGTACAAGTAGTTGAAGCAAGGAAAGGCTATAATTGACATTACACACTTAATCAAATTAGGCATATCTGAGCAACAATTAACTTCACACAAATTTTTACAATGTAACAAAGTTCAAGCACTGAACACAATTTCTGAGCAAGTTGAAAACATACTCGTTTTAAAGTATCCATTTCATGATTAATTTGTGCACCATGGTCACCCATAAATGGACTATTCACACATCCTGACTGTGGTGCCCTTGCCCCACGTGTGATTTGATATGAGTCACGACACCGGGGTGATGGCCACTCGGGTCACAGACCACTTCGGAAAGGGCAAGTGTGTGTGTGTAACACCCCAGTCCCAGAGGTCCGAAGAATTAGCTCTTGTAACCTAAAATCATCTCCAATAACACAACTATAAATAATCCAAAGGTTCCACCAAATATAAATTCATTTATTCAAACCAAATATTGTATATGCTCCTCCACCAAGACACCATAGAAATACCTCAATAAAATAAAATAAAATCTTCACAAACTTGGACATATCCATAATTCAAAACACCAAAATAACATAAAATAATAATTCTACTGACTAGGACTCTTCAATAGATAATTGTACCATTTCGCACTTATTCTTCTACGATAATCAGCCTTGCTAATACTTCCTATTCTTGACTTCTAGTTGAGGCATCAATATTATCTGAAAAATATTGTGGAGATAAGAGGTGAGTTATCAACAACTCAGTAAGTAGAAAACATATACTAGCATGTAAACATGAGCATGTACAGAGTTCAGTATGTAGAACAAAACATTTACTTTTAGAATGCATAATCAAAACATGTATCAAAATATCAAAGTGAAAGTTAAAAAAATATTCTTATTCAAAATTCCTTCTGCCTAGCATAACTAAAACATCACATTAGAATAGAATTTCAACTTTAACTCCCGTGGTAGGATTGTGCAAACCCTGGTGGCCAACCGAGCAAAAACAAAATGTGAAATCTTTTGTTTATTCATTCTCGGAGCCCCGAGTGTGCACAAGGAAAGACCATGTAGAAAAACCATTTTGGCTTCCAAAGTGGGTGCACCGAAAATAGAAGAGTTGGTACTAACCTGAACAAAGGCCACAGTTTTACACCCATGATAGGGTCGAATGACATGCCAGAGGTTTTCAAAGATCACAACATATCATATCAGCATTCAAAACATATTCAGAGCACAACATAATCAGATCATTAATGGGTCATTCGCACTCCCTGGCTCCCTTCGTCATGCCATAGGTAACGATTACGCATGTGACTTTGTAACGAGTGATGCTCAGCTCCTCGCCCGGTGAGTACATGATCTACCATGTAACGCCCCATACCCAAGAGGGTTGGAGGATTACTACCTGTCACCTATATTCAGGTCTCCCGAAAAAAAAAATCTCCCAAGATTTCAAAACTATCATACATTCATCTCTATCAACTTCATACCATAAAGACATCAAAGCATAAAGAAACAATTAACATAAATCCTTGTCTCCACAATCTTCTTGTAATCTTAACATAATATACTAATAATTTAATAAGTCTCAAATATCCAAATAACAATAAGGACTCGACCACCTATTCCATAGCTAGCCAAGCTCCAATTTCTATTCCTAACTCCTAGTTGGGTCATCAATATCATCTAAAAAATATTATGAAGATAAAGGGGTTAGTTATCAATAACTCAGTAAGCAGAAGATATATACTAGCATGCAAACATGAGCATTTACAGAGTACAACATGAAGAAATAAATATTTTCCAGAGTTATCATGCAAACCAAAATATGTTTTCAAATGTAACAGAGCGATGGTTTTAAGACATATAAAACCCAAGGTACTTTGGTATAACATAACCCGAGCATCATCATCACATCAAAACAGAGCATCTCAAAAAGCAGAGACAATGTTTAACCCCTATGGTAGGGTTGTCCTAACCCCGGTGGCCGAATCGAGCAAAGACAGAGGTGAAATATTTCTTTTATTATTCTCGGAGCCCCGAGTGTATACCTAGGAAAGACCACATAATAATCACTTTGTTTCCAAAGTGGGTACACTCAAAGATAGAGAAGTTGGTACCAACCCAAGCAAAGCATAGCAGAGCAGAGCAGAGTAGAGTAGAGATCAGAGTTAGATACAAAACAAAACTAGTACACTATGCCAAAAGTTTTTCAGATGCCATATCAAAAGGAAATAGAGTACCAAAACATATTCAGATCATTCTCACATACTGAAAACAAAAGTCAAAGCATCTTTCTAAATAATGCACAAATTTTCAGATTTTCAATATCACTCTTTTTCACATTTCAGAGACAGCATGACAAAATAAAGCTCATGTCTATACAATGCATGTCAGAAAACATTTTCTCTCTTTCATACAAGTTTCATGAGTAATGCAAATAATTGATTGGGTTGTTTTTCCAAAGTTCTCATTCCATAAGAAAACATGAAAGATTTTTAGAAAGTCAACCTCAGTCTAAACATTTCACGTAAAGCCTGGTATAGGAATTCTGTTTACCTGATTCTTGCAGCATATTATCTATACCTTGAATTTGAACCCTATTAATCTCATCACATGTTCATAAAAATAATATACACTAAGCATTAATGACCAACGACACAAACCCAATCTAAATAATTAAAAACCACAATCCCAAGCTATATTCAGCAAATAAACACAACTCAAACAGCTACTTATTAAACTGGACAGCCCTCATATCGACCACAAATACCCTTTTATAATCTCAATGAGGACTTATATATCCTCCATAAACAAAGTCAAACTCAAAATATCATTATAATAACCCCAACAATGTCTCAACCCATGGCACGCCTACACAACCAAACCCACGCACCTCTTTGCACAAAACATTCTAAAAGTAGGCACCAACTCAAAAGTGACACCCAAAATAGTCCATGAGTTTCCCTAGACAGCCATAAAAACATATGTAAACCGCTCCTCTAGTCCACCCAAACAACTCAAAAGTACACTGAATAATCCACATATTCAGCCCCATCAGCAAACATTAATCCTCTTTAACAAACAACACTTTAACTCAAAACAGCCAAGCATAATGACTCCATACAATCCACTACAAAATAAACTCCAACCAGACACAAACAATTCCAAACCACCCAACACCGTCAACATATTTCATATAGTTCAACAATTCCCCCATAAATATCATAACAACATAAGAATTCTCATTGATATAGATAAAAGAATTTCAAACATAAATCATAGCTTCAAGATAGCATTCAATATTACCTTGTAGCCCTTCAAACTAGGATAAAACAAATGCCTCTTTCCACCAAGCACAAAGGTAATACTAAGCAAGGTGATAAATATGAAATTTCCAGTGTGTGTGAATGATTGAGAGACTAAACGAATGAGAATAGAGAATTTAAAACAAAGGTTTGAAGGGAAAAAATTACCTAAGACGTGATTATGAGGGGAAAAAAACAACCCATAAGGGCTCTTGAGGATGGGAGTGCACGACGCAATCCACTCTAATGGTGAATCCTAGGGTTAGTTCCAATCCAAGCCAACACGACACAATGTAAGATTAAAAACCAAGAGAATAAAAGAGAGGGCAAGAGAGAGAAGAGAACGAAAGAGAGGTTATTGGCATGCGGAGAGAGTGATGAAACCCAACCTGAAAACCTCCAAAGAAAATTCACAGCAAGCATAAAAGGGCACAATGAAAGGCGCAAGAGAGGAAGAGAGTCTAACGAGAGGGAAAAAAAAATTCTGAGATTGAAAGAAAAAGCAGTTGAGAAAATGAGGAGATGAGGGAGAGTGGAATGCTGAACTAGTAAACCAAAAAGAAAGAAAAACAAAGAGGGAAAAAGGGGTAAACTGTTGGGGGGAAAAAAGAAGCAACAAAAGGCTTTAAGCTGTACCTGAATGACGTTGTTTTCTGGGGTCATTGGGCTGGCTCTTCATGGGCTGGGTTCCCTCTAGAATGGGCCTTGGATGGCCTTAGATCTAGGCTTTACATGGCATCCTCTAACCCTCGCTAGCGGAGGGGCCATTGAGTCGTACCAAGAGTGTTACCATCTTGACCGAGCCTATTGTCATCCAGCGACAGCCCAGAGGACGTCACTCTATTTTACATGCTCCTGAGTGGCTTGAGAAATTCCACCAAGATAATACCTCATCTCGGCTTCAGGTCTGATACGCACGCACCCACAAAAAAATACTCTTAATCCTTTTTGACACCAAAACGTAGCTTCACCAATTTCACAGCACAACCAAAGAACAAAGCATTTGTTACTAATATGCCAAAAAAATATCAATACAAAAATGTAGATGCATGACAGACAAATATTGGATGGCATGGTATTTTACAAACAATGGCATACAACTCATCATACAAACATCATTATGTCACAAATCCAACAATTACACAATTCCCAACTACACGAGGTTCACAACGCTCCATCAACCCTCGGCCATCAAATCTGTCACCAGCTACAATAATGATTCCCAACACTTCATAGGGTCCTCAGCCACCACTTCCAACACAATCAGACTGCATCTAAAACACAGTATCCAGTGCTAGAAATCCAAGGTCAGTCTGGAGTTCTACTTACTAAGCAGAAGGGTAATGCTGGATGATCGAGAGTGTTGTTTGAGAGATCCCATGAGTGCGCATGAGTGAGTGTCAAAAGGTGTTGGCGACGGTGGCAGCAGCGGTGTATCTTGGTCAAGACAGAGGGATCCACAATGGGCAAAAATCACTGGAGGGCAGATTCGCCATGGCAAGGGTGGAGGAAGGGATTTTTGTGATGAAGGGTAGTGGAGCATGGCGGGGTAGTGGCCCAAAGCGAGCCCAGCTCACGACTTGGGCTGTTTCATGGGACAAAGATGACGAAAGTGGGAAGGGTAGGGTCAAGGGATCATTGTACAACCACTGAAATGTCGCTGACGATGGTAACTCAAGGTGGTGAAAATGCTCCCTAAGGCTACAGGAAGGGGGATTCGAGGGAGAGGAAGATGGTGGGATGCAATTTGAGAGAAGGAGAGAAGGTTTCGTAGTTGAGTTTGAGCAAGGGAATGCACAGCCTATTTATAGGCAGTGGGTTGGGGCTCGGTGAATGGATGCAAGGCCCCAATAAGGGGGTATGGGCGGTGAAAGGAGACCAAGCCTACATGCATGGCTAGCACTGGCTAGCTTGCAACGACGGCGAGGAGAAATAAAAAACAAAAGAAAATGAAATTGAGACTCACTAGAGAGGTAGTGATGGAGGCTTGGATTTGGGGAAGTGGAGGTGGCAGCAGATGAGGGCAGGAGAAGGGAATCAGGCCAACACATGGAGCTGGCTTAATGTTGGAGGACAACGACAACACAACTACCATGCCAAAGGCCTCACGGGTTTGAAGACTTGGCGAGGCGTGGGTTTGGCGAGCGAGATGGTAGTGGCAAGATGAGGAGGAGAGGCTCTGCCGAGGGCACATGTGGTGTTGGTTCGATGGAGGAGGTGGCCAGTGATGCAGGTCATGGCTTGCAAAGGAGAAAACGGAAGAAAGTATAAAAAAAAAAAAAAAAAAAAAAAGGAAAAGAAAAAGAAGAAAATAGAGTGGAGAGGGTCTTTGTGAGGTGCATTAGAAGGGGAGAGGGAAAGAGATGGAACCCTAGGGTTCCTTTGTGTTCTAAGCCCCCAAAGCAACGTAGTTTTGGGGGTGGGTTTTCAAGGGATGGGCTTCCTCATGGGTTGAGCATGAAAATCACCTACTTTCACACCAATTTCAACCTAGCAACAAACAACACAAAAGGGACCACTAAATAAACACACACAAGTGGAAAAATCTAGGCCCTCACAACCTCCTCCCCTTAAAAGAAATTTTGTCCTCAAAATTGCTAAGCTGCAAACAATAAGAAAAATTCACTTACCACACAACTCAACACTTGCTCGACACAAATTATACGATCACTTCTACCCCCAAAATGATACAAGTGTTGCTTCATTATGTCTACTCCTATCAATGCTTCCATCATAACCGCACTTGTCTCCCAATGTCACATCATGTCTAGAATAACTAAGATGGCCATGTAGTCCAAAATCTCCATTTCCACAAGGACCTCAATACAACACCCAAGAATCCTATTGCTTACTAGCTTCATACGATAAGCCATGCCATCCTCAATTGACTCCTATGCTTTAACTTTCAAACCTTCATCGTAATCAACACTATGGTGACCTATTAGCTGCTTCTCGAGTTAACTATCAATGAATATAAATTTGCACAACAAAATGATCAATCTCCATTCGAAGTATAGTCTCAAGTTCTCAAGCCACCATCTCTAGATCAGCACAAAGCTTGACCCCCAACTATATAACAAAATATCACACTTTGGCTATGCACTCTAATCATCTCAACAAAAGCCTATGGCTAAGATCCCTTGAATCTAGCACTATTGTGTCGAATCCACTTCAACACCTATCCATGAAACTCCTTCCACGCTTAATTGAGACAAAGACTCATACTCTATGAAATTCCCATACACACATATACTAAGAGTCAATGTCTTGCCTCCTTAGTCAAAACCAATACTACATGAAAATGCACAAGAGATCAATTACAATATACTACTCCAATCAAACTAAGCATTCCAAATGGTAGAAACCATCTCAAAATATCAATGAGTAAAGATTTCACGCTTAAAGGAGTCTGCCTAGCACATCATTCCCATTAGGTTCCTGAAGTGATCTAAGAACTTAGAATCCCATAGACTAAGTAAAGCCCATGCCACAAATGAGGTTGAGTCGCCAAGACAAAGCGGCAAGAAGTTAATGCAATGAGGTTTGTCACAAAGAAGTTAAAATTTGTCACAAAAGGTTTGCTTCGCCAAGTGACTAAAGAACAATATGTTTGCAACATAATCGAGAAACTGTAAGAAGGTATTTAGGTACAAGGTGGGTCCAAAACTCTTGTCAAATCACCAAGTTGCCAAAAGGTTTCACTGAGTTGGATAAAGAGGATGAATTCACAAAATAAGTAGAAAAGCGAATAGACAAACAAAATAATATATATATATTTTTTAAGGTCACAAAGTGGTGGTTTTCTCATCATTTCCCAAAATATTTAAAAAGGGCGACTTAGAAACTTTTAAAAGAAAAGGAACACAATTTAAAAACAAGCTAAGCCAAGCCATGCAAACCATTTGCAAACAATCCATGGAATAATCTAATCGAGGAAGTTCCAAGTATGAGTGTAAGGAGGTCTAATTAATTGGGAGGAGTCAAGTTGATAACACTTGAGAGAGAATCCTAGGGTCACTATACTTACAGCATTCACGGAGGAGATTTAAATTATTCAAGAACTTCTACACACGTCTGTGCATAATTAAGTGAACATCCTTATGCTGGAGGTAATCCAAAACACAACTTAATCCAAGACACTCAATTAGTCGAAAGTCCACACATCTCATCTAAAGTATTCTTTGAGCTTAAAAGTCCAATACAATCTCATACAAAAAGATAAATGTGCCTATAAATTTCATTCCAACAACAAATACTAATCTACTCAAGACCCTAGTTCTAACTAGCGTTTATCCTAGTGGTACTAAACCCAATATCATTCGCCACTAAAGTCCACCCAATCCTATTCTCAAACTACCTTGATCACATCCTATACCATCACATAACCTACTATTTCCAACACCTTGTGGATCTATATCTATAGAATCGACTAAAATCATTTCCAAAATTTGCACCATCTATAATCCTTAAATCTAATAGGAATCATTTCCTAAAATCTGCCAACCCTATAACAGGAACCTCAATAATGATCATTTTCCAAACTACTCACTTTCCACATCTTCATAAAGTACAATCATTTTTGAAAATCTGCATAACCATTATCTTCAAACTTCATAGAGAAATTCACTTCTTGTAAATCTCCACATTAATAACTCAAATTTGCTCAAAATTCATATTCTAATGGTTGCAAACCAATTAACTCCCAAAATCAAGCTTACATACCAAGTTTACAGAACTAAAAACTCAATTATTATTATAAGTCAGTCCTCAAAGTCTGCAGTTCTAAAACCTTAAATCATATAAGAATCATTTTCTGAAATCTACAAGATCAATGACCTTTAGTCTAATAATAGTCGTCTCTTAAAGTTGTAGACGCTAAAACCCCAAATGTTATCAAATTGTTTCTCAGAGTCAGCAAAATCTAAAACTTTCAATTTTATTAACTCCTCAAATACTTGTTGAACCTACCACCCTAGATTCCTTAAACTCATTTCAAAAATCCTATAGAATCTCAAACCTTAGCTCTTGCATGTTTAGAAGTTGTTACCTTCATCAGTTCATGACTTCATTCTTTGTTCCGATGAGTTCGACTAGACCACATTGTTCCCCCTTCAAGCCTAGATATTTTGAAAATAAACCTAATTGCTAAGAGTTTAAGCCGACTATACTAAATATTCATACCTACCAAGCTAAAATTCCAACCAACATAGCTAAAATCCAAGTCTAACTTCCCAAATTCTCAAACCTAGAATTCTGGTACTGTACCTAAGTGACTTATGAAATTACTTAGACTCAAACTGCTCTGATACCACCTATGGTGTCCTCCACCTCCACATGTGATTTGGTAGGAGTCGTGACACTGGGGTGATGGCCATTCAGGTCACACACCACATCGGCAAGTGCAAATGTGTGTGAACATGCAATATGTGTACATTTTAAATGTACACAACAGAGAAATTTAAAGGCAGTCTCAAGCTAAGTACCAAATCTTCCACATAGTTATTATAGTCATCCAACTGATCCAAAATACACTAAAACAAAGTTTTCAACTACGGCTGAAAATATCCCTCAATTCATCACTCCTCTGGTGGGGTCAGTCTATCACTCTGGAACCCATTCTTTGCATCAAAATCAACGGTTTCATGAAATGGAACCACAAGTGGAAACAACACAATGATATTTTGCAATCTCAGCAAGAAAACTACAGATCACAACCAAAAATCTCAAGCATGAGGCATACAACAAACAAAGGCAATAATAGTGGCTCTTGTGGAAACCCGGGACCAGCAGGGGGAGGGGGTATTCTTCGGGATTATAGAGGAGATGTGATTGGGGGGTTTGCACATGAATATGGAACTGCCACTAATACTATTGCTGAATGCAGGGCCTTATATGATGGTCTTCGATTATGTCGACGGTTAAATTTACGGGATGTGTTAGTTGAATCGGATTCTGCAGTTATTGTTGGTTGGCTAGCTTCCGGGATATGTAAATATTGGTTTCTTTGGGATTTTTGGGAAGAAGTGCAAATCATGGTGAGGGAGCTTAATGTACATTTTCGGCACATATATAGAGAAGCTAATATGGTGGCGGATTTTTTGGCAAAACAAGGAGCGAGAGGTTTGACGTTAGAGTTTAATGATGCATCTGCCATTCATGGGCAGATTCGGGGTCTTGTACAGCTCGATAAAATAGGGATGCCTTATTTGAGAAGGTGATATGTAATGGGTTTTTTGTTTTTTTTTTGGCTCGAAAGGGTGGGATGTTTTGTTTCTTTCTTTTGTGATTGTTTTATGGTATTCCTCCGCCATACGTGAGGGTCTTTTAATAAATTCAGGGATGGGGTCTCTCATGGATAGGAGACCTTAGTCTATTTAAAAAAAAAAACAAAAACAAAGGAAATAATAGTGAGGAATGACCAAAATATCCCTTTTGTAACCTTAACCAAAATCGTTCCCATCATAGCCACTCACGCCGAAAATGACATTTCCAATTAGACAGCTTTTGTTTAATTATGATATGCACCATGGTCTCCCCTATGGACCATACGCATACCCTAGCTCCATTTGTCACACCACGAGTAAGAATCATGCATGTGACTTCATAACAACCAATGCCCAGCTCCACGCCTGGCACATACGTGATCAAGCATCCTCGAACTCTTGCCAACAGAGGGGCCACAGAGTCATACCAAGAGACGTTACCATCTTGGTCAAGCTTATTGTCGCCAGGCAACAGCCCAGGGGACATCACTCAGTTTTACACACTCTTAAGTGACCAAATGAGCTCCACCGACATAATACCTCATCTCGGCTTCGGGCTGTGATATACACGCACCCACAAAAATATACTCTTAATCCTTTTTTACACCAAAACACAATTTCACCAATTTCACAGCACAACCAAGGAATAGAGCATTTATTAATAATATGCCAAACAAATACCAGTACAAAAATGCAAATGCATGATAGACAGATATTGGATGGCATGGTAATTTATAAACAATAGCATACAACTCATCATACAAACATCTCTGTGTCACAGATCCAACAATTACCCAATTTCCAACTACATGTGGTTCCCAACCCTTCATTCGGCCCTCGAGCATCAAATCCGTCATCACCAACAATAATAATTTTCAACACAATCAGACTGCATTTAAAACACAATATCCAGCATTAGAGATCCAAGGTCAGTCTGAATATCTACTTACTAAGTAGAAGGGTAATTTTGGATGATCGAGGGTGTCATCTAAGAGATCTTGTAATGCCCCGTACTTGGCAGGGTTGGAGAATTACTACCTGTCACATATAATTGGTTTCATGATGCCTCGAACTTCCATATACAGAAACATGGGAATCGAGGCGTCGAGATACGACAACATGGGTCACGCACCCCAACGATAAGTGATAAGTGTGTGCACATGCAATACATGTACAATAAAAGACGCAGTGAATAAGTTAAAGTCAATTAACTAAGTACAATAATTGTTAAATATAAATTCACTAAAACACAAGCATTTCAAAAGTATTACAATTATCTGATGAAAACATAAATAAACCAAAATATAATAACCAAAAGCAGGACATAAATCTCATCCCATGAGAAAGTGATCCCCAATCACTCCTCTAGTGGAGCCGCATCCTCAGGCTCTGCATCAAAATCTACTGTACCATGAAATAGTACCGCAGGTAAGTAATAGACCAAACAGCCTAAGAGATAAAAAATACATTAATGCAACAACAAATATGCATGCATATGATGAAATATGCAAGAGACCCCAAAAATCTTCTTTTCCCAAAAACAGTTATTTCCAACACACGCCAAAACTCCCATTTGGCTCAAAACCAAGTTCATTAAAATAACCTCTACCATTTTCTGAAAAAATGGCCCAGTATCAAAATCTACCATTTTTCCAGAAAATAGTTCACAAAAATCCATTTTTCCAAACCCTGCCATTTTTCTAGAAAATGGTCCAAATATCCAATTAACACTATAGGCGGGAATCGCAGGCGGGACTCTTCTATCATCCCTACCGCATGCACCATACACTGGAACCATAGGTGGGACTCTACCACCATCCCTACCGTGTGCACCGTAGGTGAGAATCACTGGCAGGACTCTACTACCGTTCCTGCTTACCATCATCCCCCACAGTTCATTTTACCTCTCTTTTAATATATCAGAGCATTGTAAGCAGGAATCACAGGCGGGACTCTACCACCATCCCTACCTCGTGCACCGTAGGCAGGAATTATAGGTGGGACTCTACCACCGTCCTTGCTTACCACCATCTCTACAGTAACTCTATCTCAAACCGTTCCATCTGCTTATTTCAAACATACTCAAAATCATTTATCACCTGAAAATCCAATTTTCAAATATACACATGAACATGCATGCAATTAAGCAAAAACCTAGTTTTCCTTTACAAACATGAACATGCGAACAATTATGCAATGTATATGACATGACACAAATATATTCAACAGTCAACAAATCCCAGCATAATCCAATCACACAAACAATTTCATCCTCCAATCCAACCGACCCCTAAACTCCTTGGACTCAATGTCCGGTACAACCAACCAGATCACAAAAGATTTGTTAGTGCAAAATATATTTAAATCTCAAAAAGCTTCTGGAAAAATACTTATAGCGTTATAATATAATTTTTGGAGGATCAAGGAGGTGCAAGAGGTGGCAGCAAAGCAACATAATAGTGCAAAATGGACAAGGGTTGTGGGTCTCAAAAACTCAACCTTTGAACAGGAACAAACAAAGACTTGGGATGGCTAGGGAAGGGCTTAGGGGTGTTGGTGAAACTAATGGTAGTGTTGGTTGGAAGTGGGTGGCAATCGAAAGCCAAAAAGCCCAAAAAGGAGATGGTGCTCAAGGGGCTTCAATGGTGGTACATCAGGGCTGAGGAAGGGTGTTTTTGGAGATTGAAGGGTCGGTGGTGAAGTGGTGAAGAGGTGGTTGCAAATGGTGGAGTGACAGCGGTGCTGGAGCACAAAAGGGCTGCAGTTTAGAGGTGCGTGTGGGGGCAAACGGCGACTCAGTTGGGATTGAAGACGGAGTGGGGTGGTTGTCGGCAAGTGAGGAAGAGGGTGGGCTGGGTGGTGATGGCCATGAGCTGTGCACGGAGATGCTGTGTGGAGGGGAAAGAAACAGACGGAAGAGAAGAAGGGGGTCGCGCACGGGCTAGGAGAAAGTAGAGGAGAAAGAAGAAAAAGAAAGAAGGAAAAAGAGAAAAGAAAAAGAGGGGAAAAAGAAAAAGGGAAAAAGAAAAAGGAAGATAAAGAAATGAGGTCTAGTCTTCACAACTTGGGTCACAAAATTGATTTAACAAAAAGAATTTTAAAATAATAAGCTGAATAAAATAATTTAAACACAGTGACTAGCTAAAATAAAATAATAAATAAAAATTCAACAACACAATAATTTAAAGTCCAACAATAAACTAATTTAAATTAAAGAGCAATTTAAATACAAAACAATAATTATTATTAAGAAAGCACATCAAAATAAATTTCACAACTTAAAAATTATAAAATAAATCCAATGAGAAATCCGATAAATTTAAAACAAGAGAACCAATATTAAATTAAATAAAATAATCATTCGATTAAAATACACTAAAATATGAAGTATCACATCCTCCCCCCTTAAAAATAAATTTTGTCCTCGAAATTTGTACGGTTAAACATTAACGCCAAGGCAAGTTACCAGATACAATTCCGAACACGCTTGAGAAGGACATACCATCAACAACTCCCAAACAAGTGCGAGTAATGATCTCCCATGTCTACTCCTAAAGGTGATTCCATCATACTCGCATTAGTCTCCCAGTGGCACATCATGTCTAGAACTCTTAGGGCAGTCATGTAATCCAAAATCTCCATTCCACAAAACCTTAATACAACATACAACAAATTGTGCAAACCTCAACTGACTCCTATGTTAAAACTTGCAAAACTTTCATTATATTCTACCTTTGGTAACCTAATAGCCACCTCCAAAGTTAACCATCAGTAAACAAAATTTGCACAACCAAATGATTAATCTCCCACTAAAATTTCAAGTCACCACCAATTCCTCAAAATGGGCACAAATTTGAACCCCCAACTATCACTACTTATCACCCTTATGCTATGCACTCTTATAATTTGCTACTTGCAAAAAATTACACCCTTATAAATTAACACCTACCAAAACCACTTCTTCCTTCCAAGCCAAAATGGAACTAGGACTTGTACTCTCCAAATCCTTACACTCACAACTATTAGACATCAATCTCGTGCATCCTTATTCAAAACCAATACTCCTCCAATGTACAAGTGATCGATTCCTACCATTTGTATCATCCAGACCTATACTCTCAAAATCAACAAGAATCATCTCCTAAATCCGCACCATCTATCATCCTTAAGCTTAATATGGATCAATCCTAAGAACTGCCACTGTAACCTCGAACTAATACCAATTATTTTTTTTTTACTTCGATCCAAATCTTCAATCCTCAAAGAAATACACGAACTAAATCATTACCTTCAATCCCCAAAGAAATACTCCCCTTGAAAATTCCTATATCAATAACTCAACTCTGTTCAACACCATTTCATTGGTTACAGACTAATAAATCTACAAAATAAATCAAGTTAGCACACCACACTTGCAGACTAAAAACTCAAATCTTATTACAACTCAATCCTTCAAATATGAAATTCTAAATCCTTAAATTATATAAGAATCATTTTTCAGAATCTATTAGATCGATAAACTTATATCCAATAACAAAACAATTGACTCTCGAAGCTTTCAAAATCTAAAACATTAAATGATAACAATCATTTCCTAAAGTCTACAAAACATTAAACCTTTGGTGATATTCTCATAAATCTATCGTTGAAGTTCATTGAACTTACAACCTTATGCTCTGTAGACTATTCCATAAACTCCATGGAACCTAGGACCTCAATCATCCTACTCCCCAAAGAGATCACCCAGACCATGTCGTTCCCTTCAAGCCTCGATATTATAAAAGCAACTCAAGTCGATAAAAGTTCTACCCTACTACACTAAACACTTATACCTAACAATGGCATTCTCAATCGTATCATCTTCCTGCCATAGCTTAACATTTAACCCACTTTCAACTCAAAACAGTTAAAATAAAATATAGTAAAATAAATTAAAATACAACAAAATGACATGAAATAAAATAGAATAAAACCAACAAAATAAAATAACATACAATAAAATAAAACAAATAAATTAAAATAAACATATAATAAAACAAATAAAGTAATGTACAAATAAATAAATTTAAATAACATACTTCAAACAAAATAATTTCAAATCACAACTTTAAAATTTTTGGTACTGCACCTGTGGGACATGTGGTTTTACCCAGAGCCGAACCGCTTTAATACCATCTGTGACGCCCCCAACTCTCACGAATAGAAATACGAGAATCAAGACATCTAGATGATGAAAACATAGGTCACACACCCCAACGACAAGTGATAAGTGTGTGCACATGCAACACATGTATAACAAAAGATGCAGTAGATAAGTTAAAGTCAATCAACTAAGTACTAGAATTGTTAAATACAAATTCACTTAAATACAAGTATTTCAAAAGTATTACAATTATCCAATGAAAACATAAATAAACCAAAATATAATAACTAAAAGCGGGACATAAATCCTATCCCACAAGAAAGTGATCCTGATCACTCATCCGGTGGAGCTGCATTCTCATGCTCTGCATTCTAATCTATATCAAAATCTACAGTACTATGAAATAGTAACGCATGTAAGTAATAGACTAAACAGTCCAAGAGATAAAAATACATCTATGCAACAAAATATATGCATGCATATGATCAAATATGCATGAGACTCCAAAAATCATCTTTTCCCAAAAACAATTATTTCCAACACATGCCAAAAATATCATTTGGCCAAAAACCAAGTTCATTAAAATAACCTCTACCATTTTACCAGAAAATGGCACAATATAAAAATCCACCATTTTTCTAGAAAATGGTTCACATAAATCTATTTATCCAAACCTCTCAATTTTTCCAGAAAATGCACCAAATATCTAATTAACACTATAGGTGGGAATTGCAGATGGGACTCTACAACTATCATTGCTTACCACCATCCCTACCACAGGCACCGTAGGCGAGAATCACATGCGGGACTTTACCACTATCCCTGCTTACCACAATCCCTACCGCATGCATCGTAGGTGAGAATCACAGGCGTGACTCTACCATCGTTCCTGCTTTCCACCATCCCTACAGTTCCTTTTAACTCTCTTTCAATCTATCAGAGCACTATAGGCAAGAATCACAGCGTGCACCATAGGCGAGAATCAAGGCAGGACTCTACCACCTTCCATACTTACCACCATCCCTACCATGTGCACCGTAGGTGGGAATCAAACGTGGGACTCTACCACTGTTCATGCTTACCACCATCCCTACAGTAACTCTCTCTCAAACCGTTCAATCTGCTCCTTTCAAAGATACTCAAAATCATTTATCACATGACCCAGTTTTCCAATATACACAAGAACATGCATGCAATTATGCGAAAACTTAGTTTTCCTTTACAAACATGAATATGCGAGCAATTATGCGATGTATATGACACGACACAAATATATTCAACAGTCAAAAAATCCCAACATAATCCAATCACACGAACAACTCCATCCTCCAATCCAACTAACCCCCAAATTGCTCGGACTCTACATCCGGCACAATCAACCAGATCACAAAAGATTTGTTAGTGAAAAATATATTTAAATCTCAAAAAGTTCTTTGAAAAATACTTACAGTGCTATAATATAATTTTTGGAGGATCAAGGAGGTGCAAGCGGCAGCAGCAAAGCAGCATAATAGTGCAAAATATACAAGGGTTGTGGGTTTCAAAAACTCAACTTTTGAATGGGAACAAATGAAGAATTGGGATGGCTAGGGAGGTGTTGGTGAAGCTAATGGTAGTGGTGGTTGGACGTGGGTGGCGGCATGGGCGGCGGTCGAAAGCCCAAATCGGAGATGGTGCTGAAGGGGCTTCAATGGTGGTAGATCGGGCAGAGGAAGGGTGGTTCGGGAGGCTGAAGGGTTGGTGGTGAAGTGGTGAAGAGGTGGTGGCCGATGGTGGAGTGACGGCGGCGCTGGAGAACAAAAGGACTGCGGCGCTGGAGAACAAAAGGATTGCGGCTTGAAGGTGCGTGCGGGGGAGACCAGCAGCTTGGTGAGGGCTGAGAAAGGAGAGGGGTGGTTGCTGGCAAGTGGGGAAGAGGGTGGGCTGAGTGGTGACAGCACGGGCAGCATACGGTGGCGCTGGGTTAGGGGAAAGAAACAAACAAAAGAGAAGAATGAGGGGTCGCACACGGGCTAGGGGAAAGTAGAGGAGAAAGAAGGAAAAAGAAAAAAAGAAAAAGGAAAAAGAGGAGAAAAAAAAAAGGGAAAAATGAAAAGGGAGAGAAAGAAATGAGGTCCAGCTGTCACAACTTGTGTCACAAAATTGATTCAACAAAAAGAATTTCAAAACAGTAAGCTGAATAAAATAATTTAAACTCAGTGACTAGCTAAAATAAAATAATAAATCAAAATCCAATAACACAATAATTTAAATTAAAGAGCAATTTAAATGTAAAACACTAATTAATATTAATAAAGTACATCAAAATAAATTTCACAACTTAAAAATCATAAAATAAATCCAACGAGAAATCTAGTAAATTTAAAACAAGAGAACCAATATTAAATTAAATAAAATAATCTTTCTATTAAAATACTCTAAAATACGGGTTATCACATCCCAATACAAATAAATCTCCAAAGATTTCAAAACAGAAATAAATTCATCTTTATCAACTTAATAATATAATCATGCATAAAGTCATCAAAATGAAAAGATCAATTATCATAAATCCTTGTCTCCACAATCTTCTAGTTACCTTAACATAATAGACTTAAAATTTAAATAAGTCTCAATAGATCCAAATGACATAAAGAACTCCAAATACTCAAACCAAACCCTTCTAAATATATTGGTATTTTTAGGTACTCGACCCTATATCAATAGCTAGCCAAGCTCCAATTTCTATTCCTGACTCCCAGCTGGGTCATCAATATCATCTGAAAAATATTGTGAAGATAATGAGCGAGTTATCAACAACTTAGTAAGAAGAGGACATATACTTGTAACGCCCGTCTTTATGGTGGGTCCTTTTCATATTCGATTTTGATAAAAATCGATGGGAATTACTATTCCTTTTTGAAATTCTTTTCCATTCATGCCAGGATACAAAAGACTCTATGCTATAAGTAAAATTCATTTTCTTAATTAAAAGATTACAGCGGAAAACATTAAATTTTATGATTTAAGTTTTCATATAAAAACATTTTGCCTAGGCCTTCGTGCTCTTCCCCCTTGGGCTCTGCCCGTCCTAACCTGTCATGCTCATCTTGTGCGTGGGAGGGCACACATAAAAACTAAAATGAGTTGATGACTCGTAAGCATTACTTCATACGGTCAAAATATAATAACATAGATTTTCAGTCATGCACTTATCATTCCATACATACATATTGTACTTAGCATGCATATGTCGTTCTTTCGTTTGAAAACGTTGCTAGGTGAAGTTTTTCTTTATAAACATGTTTTCTTCTTTAAAACAGTTCCCCACGCATCGCTGCCTTCATTTCTTAAAGAATCTTTTCATGCATTCGTCCTTTTACATACATTCATGCATACATGCATTCATTCGTTCATCTTTCCTTACTTACGTTCATTCATGCATTCCGTTCATCTGTACATACATGCATTCTTTCCTTAACATGCATCCGTTCATTCTTTTCACTTTCATTGGCCATTGCACACTGTTACGCCCCGTGTGCTGGGGTTAGCGGTCTTTTGGACCTGATTTCGCCCGTGGCCACGGTTTGGGAATCCATTCCATCAGGGTGCAGCACTGGGTGCACTACCAGTACTACTTACCCGGCATTTCAATCTGCCCCTTTTCAGTCCATTCATTGGTACCATATCCATTCCAGTCCATGTGGCTGTTACGTATTTTCATACATCATCCATTCAGTCCAGTCCATTCATTCCTTTACAGTCCTTTCCTTTCCTTTACAGTCCATTCTTTCCTTTCAGTCCTTACAGTTCTTACGTTTCTTACAATTCTTACGATTCATAAGAGTTTTAATTAAGAAAATGATTTTCTCTCTTTTATTTTGTAAAATTCCTTTTAAAAGAAATAACTTTAAGAGAAAATGGTTTTCTTTCTTTTCTTTGAAGAAGAGCTGTTCAAAAAGAGACTCAAAAGAATCATTTTTTAGGAAAATATCTTGTTTTCTTCATTTTCTTTTCTTTCATTTCATTTCAGTTTCAGTCCTTCCATTCCTTAACGATTCTTATGTCTTTTAAAGCTTCATTTCATTTCCTTTTCATGAATGTACATACAATACGTACTACATATAGCATCCATTCACATGCTTACACGTACATACTTTGGGTGCGTGAAAAGGGGCTGCCAAGGAAGACCGTTACGTACTTATACTTGAAAACTTACGTTTCATTTACGTTTTCCCTTTAGATAAAAGCTTTCGTCTTCTTCTTCGTTTACATAAAGAAAACTCTAGAAGAGTATGAACGTAATACTTACCTAGACTTCATGCCATACTCATTCCATTCAGTCCATTTGTGTGCGTGTTAGATGGCGACCTACATGCATACACATAACCTTACGTCATCGTCTATCTAATGCATAAGAAACTATTCTAAAAATAGCAATACGCCTCACTTGGAACACTCTACATCCATTCCTGGGCTCTCATGTGCCATTTATTATACTAAAACCTTTCGGGTCTTATTCCTTAAAGTGAACCTTCATGATTCACCTTAGGGTTAAGACACTAAGACCTCCGTCTCATTCTTCTAATTCCATAATCTGACGCATGATTCCGACTAACAGAGTCATGCGTCCCAACCTTAGACAACTTACCTGTTACTACCTTCATGTATCCTAGCCCATACTACATCCTCATTTTCATCCAGATAGGCTACATGAATTCAAGCCAACTCTGGGGCTAAAATACCATGTAACCATGATCAAGACAAATTACCCATTACATATGGTAAACCTGTCTGGTACACGTGTCTCGCCAGAGACACCTGCGTCTCATCCCCTTTTATCACCTAAGAGCAACTTATAGTTCCAATGAATGCCTGCTTATATAAACAAGCTCCATACTCCAATACCAACTTGCTCAGACCCGGTTGATAGGATTCTTCCTACTTCCTGACCCTGTACAAGTTCATCCCAACACTTGATAGGAGAGTACTGCATC
Organism: Carya cathayensis; assembly: GCA_011037825.1. NCBI lineage: Eukaryota > Viridiplantae > Streptophyta > Magnoliopsida > Fagales > Juglandaceae > Carya > Carya cathayensis. The sequence goes on along the minus strand of QGSO01000336.1, from coordinate 52,177 downwards.
CACAAATGCACCTCTGTTATATCACGCAGCTCAAGACTAATCTCGAGTCACGTCACGATACCCATCATGCTTCCGTTGCATGCTCTGATACTTCTCCACCACTTCCATATACTCTTAGCCATAGTCAACCACAAGATGACACCTGTCACCCCGGACTACAGACTATATCACCACTGCTTCGGGACACTGTTACACAGTTCTCGCCACTTAACAAGAGGACTGCATCCATAAATGTGCCTCTGTCACATTATGCAGCTCAAGACAGATTCTCGAATAACAGCACAATGCCCATCATGTTTCCGATGCACTCTCTGATACCTTTTTACCGCTTCACACATACCTTTAGCCACAACTCAGCCTCAAGGCAACATCCGTTACCTTGGACTACAGCCATATCACCATGTTTCGGGACACTGTTACACAATTTCCGTCACTTGACAAGAGGATGGCATCCAAAATGCGCCTCTGTCACATTATGTGGCTCGAGACCATTTCTCGAATAACAGCATGATGCCCATCATGCTTCCGTTGCACTCTCTGATACGTTTCCACCACTTCCTTATACTCTCAGCTATAGTCAACCACAAGGTGACACCCGTTACCTTGGACTATAACCACATCACCATTGCTTCGGGACACTGTTACACAGTTTTCTGACGTTACACCATACACTCCACACTTCTCTACTACGCCATCCAACCCTTCATGACACGTCATCCGGTGTATCATGACCTAGTATAGAGTACACTTACGTGAACTCTCTTCCATCCACACTATAACACACATCGCTATGATACACACCTCACGGTGCATCGCTACGTGACACGGAGTACGCGCCAAGCGTACTCTCTTCGCTATAACACTTATCAACACGATACATATCACACAGTGCATCGCCATACAACACGGAGTACACTCCACGTGCACTCCATTCCTTCTATGCCACACATCACTACAGCGCACGTCACACTAGAGGTAGAGGGTTATACCATCGATGGGATAACCTGTGCATCGCTCGCTACTAGTCACGATCATGCGTCGGAGGAGCGTACATAGTGGTAACACCACGTACGGTGGCTGTCCATCACATAAAGTGGCGGTTTGGGCTTGAGAGTAGCTAGGCGTGGTCTTGGAAGGCTCAAGGTGGCCTTGTGGTGGTCAAAGGTGGCAGAGCACAGCAGCATCACGCCGTGAACAGTGAATCCGAAATGGTGGGTATTTGCTTGAGGTGGAGGAAGGCCATAGAACTTCATGGCAAACTAGGGAAAGGTAGATGAAGATGTGGTGGAGTTGTGGTGGCCATTCGGTGGCTCATGGCGGTGGATCGACCATCAGAAGTGGATTTCGGCCTTGAAGAGTGAGGGAGAGTGAGAGCTACACATAGCTCCGTTGGCCATGAAATTTGTTGGAGAAGTTCGTGGCGATGAGAGGGACAAGGTGGTGGTAGTGAAACACCTTGGGTGGCCGTGTACGGTGGTGCACGGCTGTGCAACCGTAACAAAGGGTGTGGAAACCCATCGGAGAAAGAGAGAGAGTTAGGGAGAAAGAAGTAAATGGGGAGGAAGCCCATGATGTGGGGATTCCATTGGTGGTGCTTGGTGACCGGAGGTGAGACCATAACTGCCGTGTACGGCGGCGTGGAGGAGGGATATGAGTTCATACCCATTTCGGTTAGTGAAGCCGTGGGAGGAGAGAGAGAGGCCGTGCGGCTTGGCTGATCGGAGGAGGTGTTGGCCGGCATGTGGGGAGTGATCGGCGACCGGCGGTGAGGCCTATGGTGGCCGGTGGTGGTTGGGCTGGAGGTGCAACTCGTACGGTGAAGGTGCAGAAGATATGCACGTCGGGCATGGGAAGAGAGAGAGGAGAGAGAAGAGAGAAAAGGAAGAAAGGAGAAAGTGAAGGGAAAAGGGCAGGGACCTGGGTATTTAATCTCAATCCTGCACTTCGGGATCCTTAAACGATCCAATGATGAGTTTAAACACTGATTTGAAAACACGTAAGTGTTTTATTTAAAATAAAACACTTTAATAAAACACTAATAGGAATTAAGGTAGAATATTATTTTATAAACTAAAGTTTATAAAATAATATTTCTTCATCATTATTTAAAATGATAAAGCATCGTTAATTACTCAAAGAGAATAAAATCATTTAAATTAATAAAACACTTAAATAAAACACTGATAGGAATTAATATAGAATATTATTTTATAAACTAAAGTTTATAAAATAATATTTCTTCATCATTATTTAAAATGATAAAGTATCGTTAATTAGTCAAAGAGAATAAAATCATTTAATTTAAATAAGAGTTTTCAACATAAAGTTAAACCTCTTAATATTTTAAAACAACTAAAATATTTAATCTAAGTAATTATCCACAATTATAATATTTTCAGAGCTCATTAAATATTATAATTGTGCTACTTTAAAAATAAGCTTATCTAATAATACTGGAAATATCTCCTATAGATATTTCCATGATATTTAACATATCCGTAAGTTTTAAAATATCTATCTTACTTTGAAACCCGGTGAATAACTTTCGGAACACGCCATCAAGGTACAACACTAAGGATAAGGCTCAGCACGTAGATCGAAGCTCAGCACATAGACCGAAATTTGACACGTGGAACGAGGCTCGACATGTTGACTGAAATCCGACATGTAGATCGAGGCTCATACGTAAAGAAGAAGAAAGAATGAGCGGATATCACAATACTAGCGTACAAACATGAGTATTTAAATAGTACAATATAAAGAAAAAAACATTTCCCCAAATTTATCATGCATAACAAACATATTTTCAAAACTAACAAAGCGATGATTTTAAGACATATAAAACCCAGAGTACTTTGTCATAACATAACCTGAGCATCATCATTACATCAAAACAGAGCATCTCACAAATCAGAGACCATGTTTCACCCCCGTGGTAGGTTTGTGCTAACCCCAGCGGCCAAATCGGACAAAGACAAAGGTGAAATCTTTCCTTTATTATTCTCAGAGTCCCGAATGTGTACACAAGAAAGACTAGATAATAACCACTTTGTTTCCAAAGGAGGTGCACTCAGAGACAGAGAAGTTGGTACCAACCCAAACAAAGCAGAGACAAAGTCAGGTATAAAACAGAGTACCGAAAGATATTCAAATCTTTCTCGCATACTAAAAACAAAGGTCAGAGCATCCTTCTAAATAAATGCACAAATTTTTACACTTTTCATATCGTTCTTTTTCATATTTTAGAGACAGCATGACAAAAATATAGATCATGTCTACACAATGCATGTCAGAAAACATTTTTCCTTTTTCATACCAATTTCATGAGTAATGCAAATAAGCGACCGATGTTATTTTTCTCAAGTTCTCATTTCATAACAAATCATGTAAAGTTTTTAGAAAGTCAACCTCAATCTTAATTATTCATGTAAAACCTAGCATAGGAACTCTACTTAGCTTTTTAGAAATTTTCCTTAATAATGCCGAACAAAAATTATTTGTCACCTATAAAATAATCACGTAATTCTGGAAAATTTCTGGTCAAACACATATTTCAATATTTAAACCCAAAATGCTAAATTAACATATTCTAAATCCTCAAAACCTAAAATCCTCATCCATATCAGAATAAAATACCATCCTTTCCAAAACTATCAATTATCCACTTAATTTTTACTTAACCTAATTCCCACTTTTTCATAAGGTTTATTTAAAAAAAAAATCAAAACCCAACCTGTTTTAAAAAAAATGAAAACCTGATGAAATAAAAATATTACTAGACCCAATATAATTTCGAGCCCGAACTCAACCCAAAAACATTTTACTTCAAAATAACTTAACATAACACACTAAAAAAAAAAAAAAAAAGAACCATGTAGAAACAAGCCCACTGAAATAAATTCTTAAAGCACAATGTATTTAAAAATTGAGGACAAAATTGTAATTTACTAATACATAGATGAAAAACCTAAAGGCAACAAGAAGTAGAAGAAGACAAAACCAAAGTAAGAGGCTATGCGGCAACTTACCCAACTAAAACAGAGGACACAAGCAGGAGCAAGCAAAGCATGAAGGAGTTGGGTTGGTTCGGAGGTTTGTGGCATGGATAAATGACTAAGAAATAAAGAGGAAGAGTGATGAGAGAGAGAGAGAGAAATGGAAAGGTAGCAATGGTTACTATGAGGAGGCCGATGGACCTGGGGGTGGCACTACTGGCGTTTACTGGGTAGGTAGAGATGACGTGGAGAGGCTGGTGCCTTGGGGTGGTTGAGTTGTGGTTCAACAGGAAGGAAGTGGTGCTCTGTTTTGATGGAGTAAAAATAGGGGCTGACTTCTACGTGGTTCCCGGTAGTTGGCGTCGTGTGTGTGGTGTAGGTACAGTGGTTCACATCGCGGCTATGGTGATTGAGTAGGGGTGTTACGGTGGTGGTACACTAGGGTAGTAGTGTCGCAAGACTTTACGGTAGGCTGTGGCTGTGGAAAAGTCATAAGTTGCAATGTCTGGGATGTTGCACGGTGGGCTTTGGCTTCGGTGATGGTCGTTATAGTGGAGGGAGGGCCACGGTTCAATGGTGGTTGTGTTTGAACATGGGACACATCCATGGGTTCACATCCTTTGGTCCATTTAGGTGCAGCGATGGAGGAATAAGGGCTGGTCAGTGGACCACCTTTAGTGATCGTGGTGTAGCGACAACAATGGGAGAGGTTTGGCTTTGGGGAGACTTGAGTGATGGACAAAAATGAAATAAATAAGGGAACTCAAAAATGGAAAGGAAGTTCAAACTGCTTAAACGTGGAGATAAAGGAGATTTGGGTGGAGGAATTTTCGAAAGTGTATAAGCTGAAAATGAAAAACCGTCAGAAAGATAAAATGCATGTGGAAAGATGAAGCTCACCTCAAATGAAGTCGTGGGGGGTAGGGGAGGTTACTTAGTGCTCTAGTTGTGTGAAAATAGTGGTGAGAAAGAGAGGAGAAAAAAAAGAATGGAGGTAGGGGCAGATCTTGGTCAAGACAGAGGGATCCACAACCAAGAAAAACCACTAGAGGGCAGATTCTGCTATGGCAAGGGTGGAGGAAGGGTTTTTCGAGGTGAAGGGTGGCAAAGCACGGCAGGGTAGTGGCCAAAAGCAGGCCTACCTGACGGGTTGGTTGTTACATGGGAAAAGATGATAGAAGTGGGAATGGGGGGGACAAGGGGTGGTTGTGCGACCACTCAAACGCCACTAATAGCGATGGCTCATGGTGGTGCACAATGGCTCTGGGTGGAAATGCTCCCTAAGGCTACAGGAAAGGTGATTCGAGGGAAAGGAAGATGGTGAGATGCGATTCAAGAGAAGAAGAGAAGAAATAGGCCGTGCAAGGGGATGCACGGCCTATTTCTAGGCCATGGGTTGGGGCTCGGTCAGTAGATGCAAGGCCGTGATAGGGGGTACGAGTGATGGCAAGAGATCGAGCCTACACACGTGACTAGCATTGGCTGGCTTGCAGGGGTAGTGAGAAGGAAAGAAACGAAAGAAAATGAAATCGAGACTCATGGGGGAGGTAGTGATGGAGGTTCAGATTGAGAGAGGTGGAGGTGGAGGCAAACTGGGGCAAGAGAAGGGAATTAGGCTGATACATGGAGGTGGCCCAATGGTAGAGGATGGTAGAAACGCAGCTACCATGTCGAAGGCCTCACAGCTTTGAAGATTTGGTGGCGCGTGGCTTGGGCGAGTGAGATGGTGGTGGTAGGTGGAGGAGGAGAGGCTCTGCTCGGCGCACACTTGGTGGTGGTTCAATGGAGGAGGTGGGCGGTGATACAGGTCATGGCCTACAAAGGAGAAAACGGAAGAAAGTAAAAGAAAAAGAAAGCAAAGGGGAGAGGGTCTTTGTGTGGCACATCAGAAGGGGAGAGGAAAAAAGTTTTGGAAGTGGGTTTTCAGGGGATGGGTTGGGCCCAAAAATCACCTACTTTCACACCAATTTTCAACCCAACAACAAGCAACACAAAAGGGACCACTAAGTAAACACACGCAAGAGCAAAAATCTTGGCCTACACACTAAGTCTCATTGCCACAATACCATAAGGACTGTGCATTTGACTTCATTTTGAGCGACGCTTAGCTTCGTGCCCCATCCTTGACCATGACATCCTCTGGCCTCCACTCGAGCCCATTGTGGTCCAGTAATAAATTAGGGGAGGTCACTTAGTATCATGTGCTCTCGAGTGACCATAGGAGCTCCACCGAGATAATGCCTCATCTCGACTTGAGGTCATGATACACATACCCATGTAAAATCCATTTATTACAACATAAACACACACTGGTTGGAAATAGAATAATCCTTTTTAACCTATAAACCTAGCAATATGTCATAATTAATTTACATGCTAAGTTACAGTCAATGGTAAGAAATTCAGCAAACAATTACATGTTATAAGATAGTTCAATGATAAAAATCCAGCTAACAACTACAAGTTATAAACGGTCCAAACGTAAAACATTTCATGAAGCATTTATACATTGAAAAACAGTGTGGATAAGGGAAAATCTTAGCAAGCATTAATAGGCTGAAGATCATTACAAATATTAAAAATCCCAAAAACCATATACGGGCTAAAAATAAGTGCAAATGAGGAAAATCCCAGCAAGCATTACTTGGTGGAAGATCAGTGCAAATGTAGGAAATCCTAGCAACCATTTACAGCCTGAAAATAGTGCGAATGAGGGAAAATCCTAGAAAGCAAAACTTCGCAACAATAGGAAATGAAACATGAGATTCATAGTAGCATTTACATCCAACAGCAATCATACCATCACAAACCCAATCAACCCAAGGTCAAGCAGCCACAACTTAACTTCACACTTCCATAACATCATCCCATGGACTAGAACCGCCAACCAACATTTCCTCAACTAGTTACAACTTTTAACCTACAACTAGCCCCTTGCAAAATTAAAACCCATTCTTCAATGGCTCATCCAAGAACCCAAACCAAATACCAACCTCAACAACTACACAATTCACGCAACAGAGGTCCAAGGCCATACCAGAGATCAACAACAACCCTTTCCTTAATCCAAGCAATAGGAGAAATTGTAACGCCCGTCCTTATGGTGGGTCCTTTAGAAAATGATTTTAAGAAAATAGATGGGAATTACTATTCGTTTTCAAATTTCTTTTCCTTTCATGCCAAGATACAAAAGACTCCATGTTTATAAATAAAACGTGTTTCTTAATTTAAAAGGTTACAGTGAAAAACGTTAAAATTTTAAATTAAAGTCTATCATACAAAACATTGTGCCTAGGCTTCCATGCTCTTTCCTTTGGGCTGTGTCTGTCTTAATGCATCATGCTCATCTTGTCCTTAGAAGGGCATACATAAAAACTAAAATGAGTCGATGACTCGTAAGCATTACTTATATAACTAAAATATAATAGCATAGGTTTCTAGTCATGCATTTATCATTCCATACATATCATATATAAACATTTATTTCGTTTTAAAACGTTGCGAGGTGGGCTTTTTCTTTAAAAAGTTTCTTTTCATAAAACAGTTCCCCACACCTCGTTGCCTTCATTTCTTAAAGAGTCTTAACGTACATGCATACATTCTCTCTTATCACTTTCATTGGTTGTTGCACACTATTACGCCCTGTGTGTGATGGTTAGTAGTGTTATGGACCTTGATTCTGCCCGTGACCACGGGTTAGGAATCCATTTCGTTAGGGCACAGCACTGGATGCACTACAAGTACTAATTACTTAGCATTGAAATTTGCCAAGTCCAGTCCTTCAGTACCGTTGTTCATTCAGTCATGGCCATTAAATATTTTCATACATTAAACATTCAATCATTTCATTCATTTCAGTCTATTCAGTCCTTCAGTCCGTTCATTCATAAAAGTCATTTAAAAAGCATGGGCGTAAACATCATCTTTCATGGCATCCTTTAATACATCAGTTCATGCATCCTTTAAAGCATCAGTTCATAGGGACATTTAAAACTCTTTCTTCGCATCATTTAAAGCATCGCTTAAAGCATGAGGCATCAACCTCATATTTCATTTCATGAAAATACATCCATTACTTACTACGTATAACATCCATTCACATGCATACATTTACATACTTGGGGTGCATAAAAAGGGGCTGCCAATGAGGGCTGTTATATATTTATACTTGAAAACTTATACTTACCGTTCTTTCGTAAAGCACATTTCATGTCGTTTCGTAAAACATCATAAAGGAAAAGCATTTCATTTTCATTTTCATTTATTTAGAAAACTCTAGAAGAGTATGAACATAATACTTACCTGGACTCCATCCCATGCTCATTTCATGCAGTCTGTTCATGTGTGTGTCAGATGGCAACCTACATGCATACATATAACCTCAACGTCATTCTCTATCTAGTACACTCTCCATCCATCCTTGTGTTCTAACGTCTCATTTACTATGCTAAAACCTTATGGGTCCATTTACCATCACTACCTCCATCTTCTTTGTCTTCCTCATCACATTTCCTCTTTTTGGGACCCACTTGGGTCACCTTTTCCAATCCAACGTTCTACTTCGAGGTTTTATCCTTTAAAGTGAACCTAAGTAATTCACCTTAGGGTTAAGACACTAAGACCTTCATCTTACTCTCCTATTAACCCCATTCCAATTCATGACTCAGACCAACTAAGTCACGCATTCCGATCCTAGACAACATACCCATTACTACCTTCATGCAACCTAGCCCATACTAAATCCTCATTCTCATCCATACATGCCACATGACTTTAAGCCAACTCTAAGGCTTAAACATTGTGTAACCATGCTTAGGATAGATTACCCATTATATATGGTAAATCCACCTAGTACACGTGTCTCACCAGGTGCACATGTACCCTACCCTTTATCACTTAGGATCAACTGATAGTCTGATGAACGCTCACTTGTATAAACAAGCTCCATACTTCGATACCAACTTCTACTCAAACCCGGTCAGCAAGACCTTCCTACTTCCTGGAACTTTACAAGTTCATCTTAACACTTGACACGACAGGGCTCCATTCATAACATCTCTGTCACGTCACGTCGCTCAAGACCACTCCCAAGCTACATCGTGACACCCGTCACTATGATAGGGTCACATCACAACTACTTCGAGACATTGTTCCACAGTTTTCGACACAACACCATACGCTCTATGCTCCTCAACTACGCCATCCAAACATTTGTTTCATGACACGCCGTCCGGTGTATCACGACACTGCACAGAGTACACTTCACGTGAACTCTCCTCCATCCACAGTACACCACACGTCACTATAGGGCATGCCACACGGTGCATCGCCGCACTACATGGAGTACACACTACGTGTACTCCCTTCACAACACTACACCGCATCATAACTATAGCACACACCTCACACCCAAACTTCACAGCACAGTCCAAAACACTACGCAGCACACTACATGATTAAGCCCAACACTTCACTACACAACCACAATTCACTTCACAACTACGCAGCGAACTCCAAAATACTAATAGCACAATCCACAACCTGTCAACTAACATTTAATATGAATAAAAAGGGATAGAGGGCAGGATAACTCGTGCGTTGCTCATTGTCCATCGCAGCCAAAGGCATCAGAAGAGCCGTATGTGGCAGTTAGCACCGCGTTTGGTGGCGATTAGCCATGTATAGTGGCTGCCCATAGTGGTTGGGGGCTGTTTGGGTGTGTGGGTTGGTGGACTTGGAAGGGGTGGCCATGGGGAAGCTCAAGGTGGTGAGGGGCGGAGCACAGTAGCATCTCTCCATGAACAATGCACCCGAGGGAGTGTGGGTACTTGAGGTTGAGAGAGGCTATGGGATTTCATGAGGAGCTAGGGAGAGGAAAAGGGAGGCTAGTGGTGGTGCTTGGTGGAGCCAAAACTGGCATACGGCAACGCTAGGGCCGTCAGTGGTGGATCTAGGCCATGAGGAATGCAGTGGAAAATTAAAGGAATGCAGTGAAAAATTAAAGTCAGTCATCTAAATACCAGAATTGTTAAAATACAAATTCGCTTAAACATAAGCATACCAAAAATATTACAAATGTCCATAAAAACATAATGTAAACCAAATACATAATTAAAAGGCGGGAAAACAATTCCCAATACCCCAGCTAAAGCATCAAGTTACTCCTCCAAGAGAGTCGCCTCCTCAGGCACAGCCTCCACATTTGCAAGAAAATCTACGGTACCAAGAGACGGTACCGTAGGTAAGTAATAATCCAAACAAAATGCGAGATAAAAATAGATTCATGCAATAACAAAATGCATGAATATGATGCCATATGCAAGAGACCCAAAAATCATCCTTACCTTAAAAAGACTAATTTTCCACATATGCAAAAAATCCCATTTGGCCCCAAAATCCAATCCATTAAAATAGTCCCCCCATTTTCCCAGAAAATGGCCCAACATAAAATCCATTAATCCAATCTAGCCATTTTTTTGAAAAATGGCCCAATATCCATTATCAAAACCAATATCCTATTTTTTTTTACCCGTATGCACCATGGTCTCCCCTAGGGACCATCCGCACACCCTGGCTCCTTTCGCCACACCATGGGTAATGACCATGCATGTGACTTTGTAACGAGCGATGCTCAGTTCCGCGCCTAGTGCTTTCGTAGCCAAGCATCCTCTAACCCTTGCCAGCTGATAGGCCACAGAGTTGGCACGAGAGCATTACCATCCCGTTCGATTCCGTTGTTGCCCAGCAATAACCTAGGGGACGCCACTTAGTATATTGCGCTCTTGAGTGACCAGAGGAGCTCCACCGAGATAATGCCCCATCTCAGCTTGGGGTCGTGATACACACGCACACAAAAATCCACTTACACATGAAAACTCAGTTTTCATTCATGCTCATGAACATGCATGCACTATGCGAAAATCCAGTTTTCATTTTATAAACATGAACATGCGTGCACCATGCAATGCATGCAACAAGTCACAAAAATATCCAACAAAACCCAACATCATCGAATCAAACAAACAACTACGTTCTCAGTTCCAACCAACCCCCAAACTCTTTGGACTCGGTCCAGCACAACCAACCAATTCACAAAATATTTGTTAGAGCATAAATATATTGAAATCACAAGAGCTGTTTAGAAAAATACTTACAGTGCTTTAAAGGCAATAATCTGAAAGATCAAAGGCGCTCAAGATCACGAGTGATGCCAAAAGTGGCGGAGCAGCAACAGACAGTGCTTTTCCAAGCAATGGCCATGGATCCAAAATAGGAAATTTCGAAGAGGAAGCTTGGCTGGCTATGGAGAGGCATGGAAAAGATAAGGGAGGTGCTGGGAGGTAGGTGGTGGTGGTTTGGAGCCGTGGGTGGTGGCGTGATGGTGGATCTGGCCATGAGAGGAAGTGAACCCCATTTTGGGTTGGGCTTATGCATGGGAAAAGGGGCTATCGTGAGGGGTTTGTTCGGTGGCTAGGGGTTAGTAGAATGATTATCCCTATATATCAAAACCCAACCACTGCCTAGATCCCACCAATCACATTTAAAGACATATGTTATAGACGCACTCAGATATTTCAATCCGATAATATCATGAATGACACCATAATAATCAATATTATCTGTTCCATGACTCCCCTCGACCAATACACCACAATTTTGAGTCTTTATATTACGTCCACGGTCCAGAGTATGGAATCTATAACCTCGAACTATGCTTGCAGTGTGTCGAAGTGCTCTATTTGAGGGACCACGGGCCAATGCATACAATTCAAAAGAGACTGATCCGGGATCACAAGCACGTTGTTCCAAAATCTAACAATTAAAATAATATTATTTATTAAATATTACCTAGAGTTAAAGCTTTCAAAATCTAACATATTATATAAAGTTTAGTTAATACACGTTGTTCAAATCATCCAAAAAATTCTTCCTCGTGTCTTGCCTCAATATTCTCTAGGCCTTCCGTCTTAAATTTGTCCATGTGCTCACTGTATATAAGTGCAAAATCATATTATTTTTTAGAACAAAAGTTATAGTTAAACTTTTGAAACTAGAATTATTTGAACCTTTTACAACGAAATACCTAAGGTAGTGACCAATCTCCGGACAATTATTTAGCACGTACCATCGAACTTTACCCAACTCTGTATCAATTAAATCGTAATCCATTTGTGCACTCAAGGGTCATGCATTCTTAGAAAACACTAATAGCTCACGAGGAGGCGGAGCAGCAAGATCAACATTTCACTCTTGATGATTAAATCGTGTCTCAACACCACTAAGATATAAAGAGCAAAATGTTAATCATTCATCATGTATATAGGCCTCTGCTATTGAACCCTCAGCTTTGGCTTTATTCCCAACAGTGCGCTTTAGTCGACCCAAATATCTTTCGACTGGATACATCCAACGGAACTGCACCGGTCCACCCAACAGTATCTCCCGAGGTAAATGTATTGCTAAATAGACCATGACATCAAAAAATGATGGTGTAAAGATCTGTTCGAATTTACATAGTATAGTAGCAATGTCTTCTTCCAGTTTTTGCAGCATATCTCGATTTACTACCTGAGCACACAAATCCTTAAAAAACATACAAATTTTGGTTATGGCACCACGTACATTAGATGTCAGCTTCCCACGAATTCCCACCGGTAATAACTTATGCAAAAATACGTGACAGTCATGACTTTTAATCCACCAATTTTTCAGTCATCAGAGCTCACGCATCTATTGATATTTGAAGCAAAATCATCTAGCAGCTTCACATCTTGCAACCATTTGTAGAAGTCTATCCTCTCCTCCCTTGTTATCGTAAAACATGCATGCAGCATGACCACCTTATCACCTTCCACCCGTAAATGCAAATTGTGTTTAATTCCCATTCTCTCAAAATCTTTCCTCGTCTTGATTGTATCTTTCATCTTTTTATTAATGCTCATCAATGTACCTAGTATATTATCACAAATATTATGCTCTATTTGCATTACATTCAAACTATATCGTAACATTCAGGACAACCAATACGGCAAGTCAGAAAAAATACTACACTTTGTCCAATTCAATTCTGCTATGCCTCATTTTCTCTTGTTCTTTCCCCGACCTTTGCCAAAATTGTTCTCTCCTACATGTACCAATTGTTCCAGTATCTCTTCTCCAGACAACTCATTTGACACAATTCTATCCTCTACGCACCCATCAAACTTTGTACATTTTGTTCTCCATGCATGATTTGCTGGTAGATAACATCGATGACCTATGAAACACAACTTTTGATAATATTTTAAACACTCATTAATAGTTTCTTTATTACACGTCGGACACGCTAACTTCCCGTTAGTACTCCAGCTAGAAAGATTCTCATATGCTGAAAAGTCATTTATCGTCCACATTACCGCAGCATGCATCTGAAAAGATGTCGACGTTAATGCATCATAAGTTCTGACGCCTACTTCCCAAAACTCTTTCAGCTCTTCAATCAACGGTTGCATATATATGTCAATGTCATTCCCAGGTGATCTCGGGCCGGGGATAAGTAAAGTTAACAAAAAGTTGGGAGCCTTCATGCACTTCCATGGTGGAAGATTGTACGGAATCAACACTACAGGCTAAGTGCCATAACTTGTACTCATATTCCCAAAAGGGTTGAATCCATTGGTTGTGAGTCCCAAGTGCAAGTTCCGAGCTTCTATCCCAAACTCTGGATATTGATTATCGAAAGATTTCCACGCAAGTGAGTCAGCTGGGTGTCTCATAAATGCGTCATTATTAGCTCTTTTCTCTTTTTGCCACTTCATATCATGAGCTATTTTTTTACACATATATAATCTTTGCAACCTAGATCTCAATGGGAAATATCACAATACCTTAACCGGCATGCTTTTCTTACCCTTCCACCTCGACTCTCCGCGTACAAGACATGCTTGTTTCTCCTCATTCTCCTTCCAAAATAAAACACAATCATTCTTGCATGCATGTATGGACTTGCACTCAAACCCTAATCCTTTTCTGAATTGTTTCGTTTCATAAAAGTTCTTCGGCAATGTAGACCTTTTGGGAAGTACCTTGTTAAATAAGTCTAATAGCATGTTTATTGCTTTCGTTGACATCCCACACAATGACTTAATGCGAAGCAACAACACAATAAATGCACATTTTGGAATGTTTTGTACAGCCTGGATAAAAGCTCGCGCTTTGCATCTTCCCACATTGCAAAAAAATTTTCAGAATCAGTCCCTCGGCTACTTGAGGCATTATCGTCAACCTCATCCATAAACATCCCAGCTCCAATGTCATTCAACATTTCCTCCATCTCATTTCGCTCATAATCATCATCCACGTGCCGCAAATAATTCAAATGACTAAATAATCCATCTGTTGATTGTGCATACGACTCATCATGTAGTACCCATCGAGTATACCCCAAATCCTTACCGTTCACAAATATATGACTTTTAGCTTCATCCAACCCTATCGCACACAAATTTTTATAACCTCGATATGGACACTTAATGTAACCATGACTATCAGCAGAGGCCCTTGCAAAATCAATGAAAGTTCTTCACCCGCATAGGGTATGTAATCCTTTCCATGTCTATCGCCTAGATGCATCTAACTTTTGTCCATTTCTAAAAACATCTATTTATTAGTAACACGTAGTATACTATAATACACATGCATTTCATGCTCCAATTCAAACTGCTCTTTCGATAAGGTAGTTGGTCCAATCCCATTCGAGATTATATTATCCATATTACACATATTCCATCACTCTACTACTTTCCATGTCAGTAGAAATTTTGGTAGCACCTCCCTATAGTTCTTCAAGGGATTGTGACCCTACGAACAGTATACCCGAAGACACCGAAACTTCATACTAAATGTGTTCAATAGGAATAACAAAAATATGCAATACATATAAGATAATCTCAAACTGTCGACACTAGACAATTCAGGAATTAGTGTACACCTAAATATACACTAATTTCCAAACGGGTTTAAGATTATTTATGCAATGTCACACAATATCTTATAAAAAAACACTACAAACAATATTTCCATGTTGTTTGAATTAACAATGTTAAACAAATATAATAGTGTTATATTTTTAAATAAAAGCTTAGATAGAAGAATATACTCACACATTACCTTTCTTGTAGAGGAAGGTTGAGAATTATCTTAAAGAACGTGCCTAAATTTATGTCCAATTATTTAACTGTCACAAACTATCCAACCTTGACAACTCTCAAGACCGGAGAGACTTTGAGAGTCAAGCAACTTGACAAACATTTCTTCAAGATAATTCTCAACCATTCTCTACAAGACAGGAAGCTTGTGAGCATATTTACAATATCTCTATCTAGTTTAATAAAATAACACAACTATTTGTTTGACATTGTTATTATAGATAAAAATATATATATTTTTGTTAATATATAATTGTTATTATATATAGAAAGTATTTGTTATGTTTAATTTTTATTATATAGAAAGTATTTGTTATTATATAATTGTTATTATTAATATTTAATTGTTATTATATATATATTTGTTATTATATAATTGTAATTAAAGATTGTTATTAATAATATTTAATTGTTATTATATATATTTGCTTATAATTGATTCTTATTTATTTCTTATATAGTATAATATACTATATACTAGATTATAATATACTTAGGGATTGATAACACTTAAATTTTAATTGTCTTTATATAATTATTATTAATGCTTATATTTATATATATATATATATATATATATATATATTTGTTATTATATACTACTTATTATATAATTTTAGTTGTTATTATTTGTAAATAATATTTTTAGTTGAATGCTTTTAAAAAGTTAACAATATTATTAATTCTTATTATACAAATTAGATACTTAATTGTTAATAAAAATTTATTTGATAATATTTATATTATAAGCTTTAATAATTGTTATTATTCAAATATAATAAATAGATGCATTTAGATGTCCTATCATGTTATATCTATCATGCACAACAAATAATCACACTATATATATATTCTTTAATCACAACATATTACACAAATAAATACATAAATTCACAAATAATAATAAAAAATTACATATATAACATACACAACATATGCTTAAAAAAATATAGCATACACAAAAATCACTCGATATGCTTCAAAAGAATACACACTTCTAAAACACAAATTTTAAGAATAACCATACACATGTTTGACATTTTTCATTTTAATTCATCCTATAACACAATCCATATCACAAAAAAATATATATAATTCATCAATATCCAATTCAAACATATTCACAATATATACAATCAAAAGAAATTTCCCCCATACAATATTATACTCTAATCTAAGTTATCAAGATCCCCAATCAACTCACATTATACACACAAAAAATGTCACTTTTATCCACAATAAAATCACAACAAAATGTATTAATAGAGTTTAGTATATATTCCTTGTGCTCACAATATCATCATCTTGCAAATCACAAGTTTTCAACAAGCCACAACAAACAATCCTTCAAAAAAATCACAACACTAGCTAGTTAAATACATATAAAAAAAACATTGAAAAATATCATGTAAATTGTAAATACATCAAAAGAAAAAAATTTTACCTTACTTTCCTTTGGGAGAAAAAAAATACACAAATTCTCTCTCCCAAACTTAATCTAACCCTCTCTCACTCTAACTCTCTCTCACTCTAACACTCTATCTAATTTTTTCTAAATCCTTTTTATTGGTAATTGTTGCTAATTGTGATGCCCCCAGATTCCGCTTGGGATCGAATAGACATCTGAAGTATCGGGACATGCAACGCAAGATTACCAGACCCCGTTCATGACATATAAGATACAATATTCCTAACATGCATATAGCATTATGCAATATTCATCGCGGATAACTTTTTTTTTAGTAATACTATGCACCAAACTTATAATAATATCCCAAATAGTTAAATCATAACCAAGCATACTTAACAAAATAAATATCCACGATTTCAGTACGAGTCTTAGAACACTGTAACCTTAAAAAATATGGGAGACCAGATTCCATATTTATATTACCAAAATATACTATTGAGGAAGTTCGTCGAGTAACTCGTGTAACTCGACTAACGAGGCCAAAATACTGTCCAAATACTAACTATGGAAGCTGTAAGCTCTACGTCGTGTCTGCGGCATCTAGTCAACCTCCTTTAGTCTACTAATGTCCGCTCCCTACTCTGATCTTGACACATCGCCTACCATTCAGGGGAAATGGTAGTTGGGACTACCACGGTGAGATTTGATTACAAATCTCAGTAAGTTAACAAGAAACTCCCACACAGGTTAATTATGAATGCATGGCAATAAAAGCATGAATGCATAATTAAAGTCGTAAATAAGCATAGCATAACTTGACATATAGCATGGCATAACTAACATAACCTGAACTGAAATGTGAACTGGACTTGACTTGACATGACATGAACTTGAACTTATAATATAACATGGGCTAGCAACATAACACGAACTTGAACTTGAAACATAACATGGACTTGAATCATAGCATGCATGTGAACATACATAACATAAACATGAACTTGAATTTAACATAAACCTTAGTATAACATGACATAAATGGGAACTTGAGACATAATGTAAACATGAACATAATATAATACGAACGTGAACTTGAACATAACATGTACGTAAATATAACATGACTTGAACGTGAACTTGAAACATAACGTGAACATGAACATAACATAACATGAAATTGAGTTTGAACATAACATAAACATGAACATAACATGATATGAACATGAACTTGAAACTTAACGTGAACATCAACATAACATAACATGAACTTGATCTTAAACTTATTCGTATCTCATGGGGTTAACCATGATTGCTTATTCTTAACTTCTTGACATCAACTTGGACTCTTGTTCAATTGACTTAATTAATAACGTGACCATATGGGTGCTACACGAGTCCCCTAGAGCTGTGTGTCCCTGCCGATTACCGCATCACAACACAGGTATCTACACCAGCTGTGAATGCATTAATACGTACTCCACAGTTGTTGTGGCCCCACGTATTCTACGTGTCACAATTGTTGTGTCTCACGTAGTGAATGCTCCACAGTTGTTGTGACCCCATGAATTGTTTGTGCCACACTTGTTATGAACACACGTAAAATAAAATATGGCTCCATCGGCATTAGTGCCTGGCGCGCTCCGGTGACCAGCTAATTAGGTCACATTCGCAACCTGTTAACTGTACTTCGTCAACTCAGGAAATTTCACACCTATTTAGACACTCCAGCATGAAAAAATGAGTTTCACTAGGATATTACCCCATCCAAGCACTTAGGGTCGTGATTGACATGAATAACTTAACTTAAACGTGATTTGAAACTTGACTTAACATAAACTTGATCTAACTTCTTTACTTAACATGACATACTTGCAATGATGAATATTACATTATATGACATACATGTAACATATGGCATATTCAACATGGCATACTTATAGCATATAAAAATATGTGATAGAATAGATTGTGTAACAGATAAATATTCATGACAGAATAAATCATGCATAACAAATAAACATGTAATGACGTGGCATGACATGGCATATATGATAACATACATACATAAATTGTAGTTCCCTTACCCATCATACACACAAAGTAAACTGATAGTAAGTTAGAAACTAACTTACCTCGATCATCGCATTCTATGATAATAAAGCACGAAACACGAGGAACTGTAAGAGGGTATTCTAAAAGTTAGAAATTTAATTACTAACAATTAGAAATATGAAAACAAGTTAATTTAGAGTAAAATTATCATTTTACCCTCTACATGTAGAAAAATGATCATCTTACCCCTAACTTAAGGATTTTACATCCTAACTTTAGGGATTGTTTCTTTAACCCGCTTGTAACCTCATTTGAGAAGGTTAGACAATATTGAATCTTATTCATTGTGAGTTGAGTTTATCTTCTCTTGTTCTTAATTGAACGTTTGAACTTATCAAAGGTAAATCACAACCTTTGTGGCGTTCCTCCTTGTAATCCAGGTTCTTGAGACGTGTTATTCAACGATTCTAGATTTTAATATAATCCAGGTTCTTGAAACGAGTTATCAACGGGTCTAGATTCTTCATCCATTGACTTGAATTTGGCTTTCTTGGGTTTGTTTTTTCCAATATTGTTGTTGGGTCTCAAAGCGAGTCGATTAGGGTTCACATCATTTGGTATTCAAAGCAAGGTTTCCAATCAGATCTGATTCTACCTTTTATTTATTGTATCATTAATTCTAGGGCTTCAATGATCTAGGGTTGCCAAAAAAAAAAAGTATAGAAATTTGTTTTTTTGTAGGGCTGCCAAAATTTACACCATCTAGGGTTTGAGATTTCTAGGGTTTCTTGCTTCTCTAAGTTTGTCAATTGCTTGGAGTGTCATTTCATTGATTCTCTTCTATTTCCTTGTTAATTTGTATGTGTTTGAATTCAATTGTTTGATTGTCACAATTGAATATTGCTGGTTGTGATTGAATTGGTGAGAAAAGATAAGAAAAGAAAGGAAGGGAAAAGAAAAGGAAAGAAATGAAAGGAAAAGAAAATTAAAAAAAAAAAACAAAAGAGTATAGAGAAAAAAAAATTGGATTGATCATTATCATCAAAGGGGCTGAATACATATCATTATAGTTGATATCTTGTCTTGTGATTACTCTTTCCCTCGTATCATTTCCTTGAGTCTCGTATCATTTTATTCTTTCCGTTGTTTCTCTTGTTCTTATTTCTTGGACCTAATTACTAGTTGGGATAAAACAAGGTTGTACTGCCTTGATTGAGTTCAATTAGTTTTTCAAGAACTTGAGTGGGAAAACTCTTGAGATAAAATGTAAGAGAGTGTGAGATCATTATCGAGAAAAAGCCAATTAAGAGTGAAACACGAGTGGAGTGCTATTATTTGAGTGTAAACACGTAAGGGAGCGTGTGAAGTCTTTTTTCCACTAACATTCTTTTTTGTGCAGAGCATACGATTTCTCATTAAAATGACTCATCACCAAAGATGATGGTAGATAACTCATTCTTTGTGTTGCATAGTCCATGCAACAAAATTTTGAACGGTTGAATTTGGCCTTGGGGTAAGTGAGGGATAGGATGGATCAACGAGGTGTATTAATTAGAAATATGTAAACTAGGTGAGAGAGGAGACGTGAGCCTAGTATTGAACATGAATATAAGAATAAAGAGTATGGTGAATCTCTTGTTGTCAGGCGTGCTCTCAATACACAAAGTAAGATGGATGATACAGAGCAGCAAATAGAGAATATTTTTCATACTAGATGTCACATCAACAACAAGGTATGAAGTATGATTATTGATGGAGAGAGTTATACTAATGTGGCTAGCACTACTTTAGTTGAGAAATTGAATTTACCTACCTTGAAACACTCTAGACCATACAAGTTGCAGTGGTTGAATGATTGTGGGGACGTTATGGTAAATAAGCAAGTGTTAGTTTCTTGTTCAATTGGGAGGTACAAGGATGAGGTACTTTGTGATGTAGTGCCTATCATGCTAGCCATATTTTGTTAGGGAGGTCATGGCAGTGTTATTGGAAAGTGATCTATGATGGGTTCAGGAACATGTACAGTTTTGAAAATGATGAAAAAACAATCAAACTTCCTCCTTTAACTCCAACACAGGTCCATGAGGACCAACTGAAACTGAAAAGTAAGATTAGACATTATTGAAATTTTATTGGTGAGTTGAGTTTACTCATCTTGTTTTTTATTGAACTTTTGAACTTATCAAAGGTAAATCACAACCTTTGTAGCGTTCCTCCTTATAATCCGGGTTCTTGAGACGGGTTTTTCAATGGGTCTTGTAACAGCCCACTAGAAATTCAATAGTAGAATTTTTATAAACTTGAGGAACCTCGTGAAAACTCCGTAAGTTATCATAAATCAGCTAATCGCAAAGATTTTAGTCTGTCAATATAATCAGTGTTATCACTCACTATTGTGCCAGAAATGTGATTTTAATTGTTTGAGATACTTAGAAGTGTCAGAATATGTTATGGTCTGCGCCACTGACTCAGTAGAATATTTAGGATTTTATGGCCCAATAACTCATTTTTATAATTTTGAACAAAATGCTTGTTTGAAACTGTGAAATTGCTTTTAGAGGCATTTCGGGGTTGAGTTTTGGTAAGCGATTTTCACTGTAGGTTAATATGAATATTTAGGATTTTTTAGTAATAAGATTATTACTTTTTTTAGAGTGAATACTAACCTCGATAAGTGTACTAAGTGCAGTGTTTTCAAAATCACAGTGTGGAATGTCCAAATTAGGTTAGAGAAGTTTTATTTGGATACTTGGCAAGATCTTAGCCACACATAGTGAATAGTATTAGATACTTGGTATAAAGAGGAACCATTAGATGGATTTGTGAAGAAAATCAAGGTGTAAGATCATGCCACCTAAGCAAAACCTTTTTCATCTGATCAACCAATTGAGCTAGATCAAAGAGGGTTTCAACCCTAGTGAAACCCTAAATGGTTGGAATCCAATTAAAACCCCAAAAACTTGGTTGAAACCAAAACCCTAAACGGTTTCCCCGAACCCTAAAGTTGGCCTTTAAACCCTTTTTGATCTAATTTCTAGCATTGTGTTTAATCACTTGATTAAATCACTTTCACATGCTATTGATTTCTCAAATCCTTATTATGATATCATTATCTAACCTTTTAAACCTTGAAAATTTGATTGGGCCAAGAAAATTTGGATTTGGACATGATAGCATCTCAAACCTTAACCAAACCCCCTTTAAACCCCAAATTGAAGCCCACTTGGTTGAGGCCCACCAAGGCCCACGTTTTTTGCCACTTTGGCAAAATTTCTTGAAGAAGTTTCCTCCCCCACATGGCAGACCATTCATTACCCTTGGCTGCATCCAATAGTGCCTTGATGAAATGGAGAAACCCACCCCCATCAACCTCTATACCTCACAGCTTCTACAGGCAGTCATTTCCCCTCTCTATTCTCCACTTTATGTCACATAGCTACCTCCAATCAATGGTCTTTAAAGTCCATATCTTCCCCCTCCAGAAGTATAGAGTCATACAAGACACACTTCTTTCCCTTTAATCACTTCTTTACCCCGTTCTTAGAGAGAAACCCAAAAGAGCTCTCTCGGACAGATTTCTGGGTCTTTTGGTGTGGCTTTTGACCCTTTGTAGGTATTTTCACATGCTAACTCCTTCATAAAAGTTGTTCCTCCTTGAGTATAGTTTCTGTAGATATATTATTTGTATCATTCCATGGTCATTTGATCAGTCAAAAGTATTTTTAACCATAGAAAGGTCATTATGGGCGTGAAACTGGAGAGTATATTATGTTTTGGAGTTTTTTACCAAGCTAATGGTCATATCTTGGTCCAAACATTTTATGGAGAGTTTTTAGCATATTTTTATGAGCTTACATTGAGGTTTTGTTGCATGAATAAAGCTTTTGAGGATATATTTTCTTAGATCTAGAAACTTGAAAACTGGAAGTGGCAAAACAGTTTTTATTTGGAGAAAGTTTGAATATTTCGAGGTTTGATCTTACTATAAAGGCTTTGATATTTTAATATGATGATCATAAATCTCTTATTTTCATGTTAGGATGTTATTTAGAATATGTTTAGTATTAGTTTTAAAGATATGAGTTTTCTATACAAGATGATTTCGGTTAGGCCTAAGATTTGATGTTTTTGGATTAGATCCATGTTTTATTGAGTTTTAGCCATCTGATTTTAAGCTTGATGGTTGGATCTTCTTTAAGAAACATTTTTAAACCATGTGATGTTTTAGTTTGAAGATCTCATCTTTGTAAGCCATGGATCAAGAGATTGATCAAAACTAGTTGAGAAAAAAAGTTTATGTTTTTGGACTAAGTGTAAAACTAAAAACTCCAAGTGTTATTTTGTGATTTTGTTGACTTTAGTTTTATGATTTAAATCATGGTTGATCTTAGGCTGATGTTATGAATATGTTAGAAGTAAGATTTGTTTTTTTTTTTGAATTCTTGGAGATGTTTTGATCTAGGGTCAAAGCTTGTGATTCAAGGGTTTGGATCTTTTTACAAAACATTTGGTGTTGATTATTAGCTTTTTCTAAATGTATTTTTTAAGTATTTTTTTAAACTTAGGATAGGAAGATCTTTGTTGCAAAATTTTGGTTTAAGCATGAGTTTTGAAGTTGGCAGGAATTGCAACAAAAACCAAGAAATGACCTATGGATGTTTCGGCCATTGTGTGTTTTCCATAGTTATGATTTTGTTTTAAATTTTTTTTGATTTGATATTTGAGTTTACAAAATTTACATGAGAAATGTAAATTTTGGAAATTTTTAGAGTTAAGATGTGAAATTCTTAAGTTATGGGTAAAATGGTTATTTTCTCACATATAGAGGGTGAAATGGTAATTTTACTCTAAGTTAGCTTATTCTCATGTTTCTAATGGTTAGTAATTAAATTTCTAACTTTTAGAATACCCTCTAATAAATGGTCAATTATGTGACATTAATACTCTTAAATATCTTGAGTAAAAGTGCTTTATGAGTTAAAATAAGAGTATTAGTTAGATAATGTGAATTAATTTTCTTTGACATGCGAAACAATATATTACCCCTAATTAAACTTAGATGCATGCATTTTGATGTGGGGCCGACTAATGCTTACGTAAAACTTATAGTTGAATCTTGGTCGGTGTCTAGGAGTGAAGCCATTGCCTACATAGCTGAAAAATTCTATGAAGATAAAAGCAAGTGAAAGAAATAAATGAAGGGAACACAAGATGGAACTCACGCATACACGGCAAGAGGCACATGCAGGAAACTTGGGACCACGTACAGCAACCACTTCACATGCAGAAAATGTGGACAGCACACATGCATCACTCGGCAATGCAGCAGAAATCAACAATGCAGCAACTACCAACATGAAACCGGACACAAGCAGCTCACGGCAGCAACACAAAAAGGAAACTCATGAAATGCACATGCAGCAGCATCACACGGACAGCAAGTGGGCAGCTCACATAAAGCACACAACCAGAAGAAACTCACGGCACATGCTTGCAAATTCAATGCAGAAAATGGACACTCACATGCAGAAAAAGCAGAAACATGCAGCAGAAAAAAAATGCAACTCACGGCTGGAACATGCAGAAAACATGGAAAGCACATGCAGAAAGTTAAGAAACACTTGCAACCACTCACTCACGGCTGGAACATGCAGAAAACAGAAAAAGCACATGCAGAACACAAACAGCACACATGCAGACTTCAATGCAGAAAAAACAGAAAAATAATGCAGAAAAAAAAGAATGAAGAAGCAGCATCACACGGATAGAAACACAGCTCATGCACATGCAGAAAACTCACGGCTGGCAGTGCAGCACACAGCAAAACAGCATGCAGAAAAGCAAAAGAAGAAAAGCAGCAGCAGAAACAACTCGGCAGAAACAAGAACCACATGCAGAAAAAGAAAACACTTACAGCAGTACAGCACACACCAACCTGGAGACAGCAACTCACGGAAACAGAAAAAAAAGAAGTTGCAGCAACTCACACAGCTCATGCACATGCAGAGCAACTCACGGCACATGAAGCATTCGGACGTGCAGCAGAACAGATGTGGTCTGAACGTGGCAAACCGAATGAAGGGGGGCAGTATTTATTATTTTCTCTGCAGTTTAAAAGGAGGAGGAACGTGTGGGCAAGGGAAGTTAGTTTTAGTTTTTAGTCTTTTGCCTTTCCTGTATTTTTTTTTTCAGTCGGCAGCTTCCATCAGTTCATTTTTTTTCATTTTCATCTTCAGCTTTTATTCTTTTCAGTTGTATCGTTGAGCAGATTATTTTTCTTTCCTCTCGTTCGTTTACGTTGATTGGAGTTTGCAGTTTTTTTTATATACTTCTTTCCTTTCCGATTCAGTTTTGGAGAGTTAGTGTTTAGTTTCTTTCCTACAAACCATTTTTTGGACGCTAGGCGGCTGGAATATATCATTAACTCTGTTTTTTTTTTCGTTAGACGCTAGGAGCACAGTAGAGGAGTTGGTTCGGCTGTGTGGGATCATCATTTTAATTGTTCTTTAACTTCAGCAGTAGAGTAGTCTTTTGAGTTTTAATTTCTTTTCGCTTTGCATTTTCGTTGAAGACGTTACAGTCGGCTGGTTTCATTCTACTTGTTTATAGCTTTGAGTTTTCGGTTCGGACGGAGAAGAACTCTCTCTCTCGGATTTCATTTACTTTTATCGTTTTCCTTTCTTTCAATTTTCATTAGGTCAGTTTCATTTTTATTTTTATTTTTTTTATGACTTTGCTTAGATTAATTTTTGTTGCTAATAATATTATGCATAGCTAATTTCTAAAGCTTGGGTTGTGGAATGAGATTTAATTTATTTTAGATTCTAGTTTGATGCAATATTTTATTGTTTAATGTTGATTTCACTAAATTACTAGTCGGATTCAAATGGAAAATAGATTGCGGCTCTTGCTCTTGTTTTGTTGTTGACGTAAGGCACAACAAAAGCTTGAATTTATCAAGGCCTCTTTCGATTGATTATGAATATAAATTTGGCTAGTAAATTAGAGAATTTCTTGAGAAAATATTGCAAAAACGTGAGCTTAATTTTTATCTTCCAAATATCAATTCCTTGACTGGATTGTTAATCGAGAAATTACCTAGAATCCGAAATAAAAAGAATCTCAAACCCAACCCAAGTGTTTGTTTATTGTTTCTTGCAAGTTTAATTCATTTGCTACACATTTTCTCTAAGTCTCTTAGTTTTAGTAATTTTAGAAACATAGATCCACATCCATTTTCATCTTTCATAATCGATACATCCTTTACACAAAGAAAATCTCACAAACGCTTTGATAACTCATTGTCCTTGTGAATTCGATCTTGGGACTTACCCTTGTATTACTTTGACAGCTTCTACGCTTGGAAGACAACATTATAAGCTAAGTCACCCTCTTACAGTCCCTCATATTTTCTGCTTTATTCTCGTAGAACGCGATGACCGAGGTAAGGGAACTACAATTTATGTATGTATGTTATCATATATGTCATGTCATGTCACGTCATTACATGTTTATCTGTTACGCATGATTTATTCTATCATGAGTATTTATCTGTTACACAATCTATTCTGTCTTGTATTACTGTATGTTATAAGTATGCCATATGTTACATGTATGTCATATCATGTAATATTCATTATTGCAAGTATGTCATGTCAAGTATGATATCTATTACATGTTCGGTCATGTTACGAAGTGTTTCCATCTCGAGTAAGTCATGTCTTTTGAGTTACGTTTAAGTCAGTTATGTTTGGCATACTCGTGATGTAATCATTATAATTGTCTGAGCATCTTAACTTGTAATTCGCATGAGGTACTTTTGGCAAAATCATTTTGATTGTTAGAACGCCGTTCATGTTCAGTTATGTAGATACTTCTAGCGTAATCATTCTGATTGTTAGGGTATCTTATTTAAAATACTCGTGATGGAATCATTCTGATTATCAGAGTATTACTAGATACTCCTAGTGTAATCATTCTGATTGCTAGAGTACATGTTTTAAAATACTCGTGATGGAATCATTCTGATTGTCAGAGTATTACTAGGTACTCCTGGTATAATCATTCTGATTGCTAGGGTACGTGTTTTAAAATACTCATGATGGAATCATTCTGATTGTCAGAGTATTACTAGGTACTCCTAGTGTAATCATTCTGATTATTAGGGTACGTGTTTTAAAATACTCGTGATGGAATCATTCTAATTGTCTAAGTATCTTTGATGGAATATGTTGGGCGGAATCATTCTGATTGTTCACTATTCCTGACAAAACGACTGGCGGAATCCTTTTGATTATCAGAATTCAAATCCAAGTTTATGTTAAGAAGTTAAGAATAAGCAATCATGGTGACCCTCTGAGATAAGAATAAGTTTCAGATCAAATCCACGTTAAGTCAAGTTTCAGATCAAGTTCATGTCATGTTATGTTATGCTCAGGCACATGTTATGTTCATGTTCACGTTAAGTTTCAAGTTCATGTTCATATCATGTTATGTTCACGTTTATGATATGTCCAAACTCACGTTCATGTTATGTTATGTTTCAAGTTCACGTTTCTGTCATGTTATGTTCACGTAGATATTATTTTTTCAAGTTTATGTTCACATTATGTCTCAAGTTCACGTTCATGTCATGTTATGTTCAGGTTTATGTTAAGTTCAAGTTCATATTTATGTTATGCATGTTCACGTTCATGCTATGTTTCAAGTCCATGTTATGTTTCAAGTTCACATTCATGTTATATTGCTAGTCCATGTTATGTTTTAAGCTCAAGTTCATGTCATGTTAAGTCAAGTTCACTTCATGTTTAAGTTCAGGTTATGTTAGTTATGTCATGCTATATGTCAAGTTATGTTATACTTATTTACGACTTTAATTAAACATTCATGCTTTTACTGCCATGCATGCATCATTAACCTGTGTGGGAGTTTCCTGTTAACTTATTGAGATTTATAATCAAATCTCACCGTGGTACTCCCAACTACCATTCCCCTTGAATGGTAGGCGATTTGTCAGGATCACCCATTTTCCAGCTTCTCTAGGTGCTAATTGTCTTTCTAGAGAAAGAAATCCGCCCATCCGTCAGGCGCGTTCGCCTCAAGCGCAACTTCTACTGCAAGTGATCATCATGCGCCGCCGCATCTTGGAGTGCTCTCTGCCACCATGAGCTGAAGTTTCGGGATCTGCATTCTCGGATCTTCCAGATCTGACTGTTCTCTTCACTCCAACTATGGCACATGGCCTAAACTCACCGCCTCCGCTAGCTGCGCCCTCTCGCTTGCGATTCGTCACTATTTTCGGTTGTTACACTATGTTCCCGCTTTCTCTAACCAAAAATCAAGTGAAAGTGAATATGATAGTTCCTTCCAGCCAGTCCAGACCAACACATTGCAGCACACCCCTTTGTATTACGGCTTCTAGATGCAATGTTATAGTCTGTTCATCAAACTATTTTAAAATCGTCACCAAGAGGTCTCCTCTTGTGGGAATTGGATAGGAGCCAATCTATTAGCTCCGATCACTCCATTTGTTCTTTTGTTTTTATGTTATAATGTGTGTTAGATTTGAAAAGATTGTAGGGGACTCATTCCACTAAACTTGTATCTTGTATCCCCTTATTTATCAATAAATACCTTATTTATCGGGAGAAAAAAAAATAAAATGACACGTGTAATCAAAATAAATATCTAACGCGCCAGCATGCATTAATTGGACTTGTGAAAATATATATAAATTATGCTAGCTAGCGTTATAATTACACTCTAGAAATTTCAACGTCGATCTTATCTCGAACTAGGCCATGTCAACATGATCACTATCAATTAGGGGTGAAAACCGTCCGGCATAATATATATATCAAAGCAAACCGGCCAAAACCGACCGTGCTGGGGGGAGAAAACCGGCCGGTTTCTTTGCCGGTCGGTTCCGGTTTTCTTAGTCGGTTTGGGCCCTGTTTTGGGTCTTTTATCCATTAGGTTTTTGGGCTTTTTTTTTAAATTTTATTTTTTAAATATATATATATATATATATATTTTCCTATATATATATTTTAGGATATGATAGGCCTAAAAAATCAGTTCACAAGCTTAAAAGTACTGTTGAAGGTTCAATTCCTCACAGCTTGATCACCTCATCACTAAAGAACAACAGAGTAGAAAACATGAAATCTTTAGACCATATGAAATTGAAACTAAATGAGGGAAAATAAAATGAGAGAATAAAGAAGGGTGAGAGGCGATCCACTGAAGGACAAAGACTACTTTGCTAAGGTTGCCACAGAAGATCAACCTCCAAGAGCTCTACAAAAGCCTCCAGCCGTTCTCAGAGGGACAATGATATCAGTTTTTATATTTTCCTAAATTCATCATCTAATATCTTTTTAAGTTTTTATTCTTAACTAATAATTCAATTCATCATACAAGATGTTGTAAATTCATCACTCATATTAAAAATAAATAAAAGTAATAAATAACTAAAGCATTCATCATATTAATTATTAACTAACTAATTACTATATTACTTACTACATAATTAAAAATAAATAAAAATAACTTCACTAGATATTTAGTATTACATATTACAAATTTGGAAAACAATTCAAGTTGTCTTAAGCATAGCAAAATGCAAGTAAAAAAAATAACATAAATAAATAAAAACAAATTGTCTTAAAGACTTAAACATAGCAACAATGCCAAAAATTAAGAATATTGATCTTCATGTTCACTCATTATTGCTTCAAGCCTTCAATCTTCATTCGTCAATACTTGTCACATTCGATTGTGCGGTCAACTCTATAAGAATCAATAAGAATAAAATATCAAATGTTAGTGAATTCATATTATGAAAAAATATGCAAAATTAAATTACAATGAAAACAAAGAAAATATTACCCGATTCTACTACAAAGCTCTCCACATTATCCATAGCCTTTCGGATATCAATGGGTGTTGACGGATGCCTTAACCAATTTTGAGTGCAAATAAGTGCCTCAACAGTTCTCGAAGCCAACGAACTTCGAAAAGGATCAAGCACACGACCTCCCGTACTAAATGCTTATTCGGACGCAACTGTGGAAACAGGCATGGCCAATAAGTCTCGTGCAATCCTCGCAAGTATAGGATAGTTAGCCTCATTTATTTTCCACCAAGTCAACAAGTCAAACGATGCGCTGAGTGCCTCACAACCATCTGATAAATATCGATCCACTTCAGTTTTGGTAATACTAGATCCGGCTGCAGAAGATGCCCTATACCACTCTCGGAACCATTTGGTCTCACGTTTGCCATCACCTTCATTCATGGATCTAGATGTTGTAGGGGGTTGAGAAACTGGGGTATTCATGGTGGAACCAAATGTAGCATTATACTCTACATACAAATCTACTAATACCTGCCTCACATTCGAAACCAACTCCTCAGCACGGAACTCATCATGAATTTTCTGCAATTCAAAAGTAAGAAGTCCCAACTTGCTTCGTGGATCAAGTACAACAGCAATTAACATGAGCAAGTTCATCCTATCTAATGACCCCCAATACTTATCATATTTGGTTCTCATGTTTATGGCCATACTCCTCAAACAAGTATTAGTACTCTCACTCAGCATAATCAATTCATTTTGGAGATCACAAATCTCTAAAAAACTGGTGTTGGCTGTCACATATAAAGATCCAGAAAATCTAGTAGTGGCTTCATAAAACATCTCCAAAAACTTGACAAACACCCACACTGTCTCCCACTCAGTAGCTTTAGGAGATCCCATGTGCCCATCATCAAAGTAAGAGAGGAAATTATAATCCTCAGTCTCCATCAGCCTGAAAGCCTTCTCAAACTTCTCAGCCGCCTCCAACATCAAATAGGTTGAGTTCCATCATGTCTGTACATCAAGACATAACATTTTTTTACAATCAATTTTTTCTTTTTCTGCACATCTCTTAAACTTTTCTAATCTTGAGGGGATGAACGCACATATCTAACTGCATTTCTAACCATTGTAATGGCATCATTGCACTCCTTCAAACCCTCACTCACAATAAGATTCAATATATGAGCACAACATCTCATGTGCATATACTTACCCCACAACACATTCCCTATCAAAAACCGTTTCAAATAGGAAATTGCAGTATCATTCGAACTTGCATTATCAACAGTTACAGTAAATATCCTATCAATCCCCCAATCAAGCAAGCACGACTCAACATATCTTCCAATGGTATCCCCTCGATGATTAGGGATTAAACAAAAATTAATTATTTTTTTCTGCAATTTCCAATTCTTATCAATGAAATGTGCAGTTAAACACATGTAATTCAAATTCTGTATTGATTTCCATGTATCTGTCGTCAAGGAAATCCTCATGCCACCATCTTTAAACACTTTTTTAAGTTTCCCCTTTTCTATTTCATACAACTTCATGCAATCTCTTGCAACTGTCACACGACATGGAACTTTAAACCGGGGTTCAAGAGACCAAGCAAATTTTCTAAATCCCTGTCCTTCAACAACCCTAAATGGCATCTCATCAATAATTACCATTTCTGCAATAGCCAACCTCGCAATCTCTTCATTAAATTTGTGGGTTACAAGAGTCCTTAATGTACTACCATCACTCTCTCCAACCCCCTCCTCAGGTGATGC
>QGSO01000336.1:0-19719 GCA_011037825.1 Carya cathayensis | reverse complement strand
CGGGGAGAAGAGAGAGGGAGAGAGGGAGAGAGTGGGAGAGAGAGAGAGAGAGAGAGAGAGAGAGAGAGAGAGAGAGAGAGAGAGAATGGGGGGCGGCCGAATGAGGGAAAAGGGGGGAGGGGGGAACTGGGAAAGGGCCAAAGGGGAACCCTAACCCGTTCCCCACCAAACGACGCCGTTTGGTTTAGACCAAACGGCGTCGTGGCATTAAATTTTTTTTTTATTTCATTTAAACAAAACGACGCCGTTTCATATTCGTTTATATAACGGAATATATATATAACCGGTCGGTTGGTTTCCCGGTTTTCTGTGGGGTTGAACCGGGACCGAGTCGACCGACTTCGGTTTTCATAAATTTCTACCGCCGGCCGACCGGTTCTTCGCCGGTTCCGACGTTCGGCGGTCAGTCTCCGTCGGTGGAGGTCGGTTTGCCGGTTCCATGTACACACCTACTGTCAATTGCCAACCTATAAATTAATTAATTAGTTACAACTAGCTACTACATATTTGACACTTGATGATCAGTACGACTCATGACACCAGAACATATATATATATATAATTATGAAAATATCTATTAATCATCTATTTTTTTTCATCATCTTCTTATTATTTCATAGTATGACATTAGATAATAAGTTTATAAATAAAATATAATAAATAATTTTTAATTATCTATTATTACATTATAAAATAATAAAAAAATTATTAGAATTAAGATGATAAATAATATTAATTACTCATATATAATAACCCACATAATACGTAGGTGCAAAATTCTTTCAAGTAATACTCCTCGATCACATGCACATATCATGTATTGCAATTTTAATCTAATTTATTGATCTTACAAGTAATCAACACTAACTAGTAATTAAAAATATCATTCATTAACATTTCAAATGAAAACAAGTAAAGTCGATCGCCAGATCAGAACATGATCGATTGATTATGAGCCTTGGAAGTCTTAATTATGTACACTCTTGGCACAACCGTCACTTCAATCAGTGGCGGAGCCAGAAATTTATTTAAGGGGGCCAAATAAAATTAAAACAATATATATATAATATTTTTTGTTCTACTTTTATATAATTTTTTTACAACATATAATAATATTATAAGAAGATTTACAATAAAAATAAAATACGTTTAATACAACTTATGTATTAAAAAAATACTTGATATGTCAAGAACAATATATCGTTGAAATAATATAAAGGCATTCATATAAATATATTAAACAAAAAAAATTACGTAATGTCTAAAATTGTAACTTGAATTCTTTTAAACATATAAAATCATCAAGTATTGAATCTAAATCAAAATTATTAACTATTTCTCTTTTAATATAAACAATAGAAATAGGTTAGAAATACTACTAGTTATAGTTAGAATTTTTTTATTTATAATAAAAATTATGTATTTTATTTTATATGAGATGTGTTTTATTTATTTGATTTTTATATTAGATTAAATTTTATGGATGGGCCAAAATAATTTTTAAAGGAGGGACCAATATATGATAAATTAATATTATTTTATAAAATCAAACAAATTAACAATATATATTTTCAATTTTGTAGGGGGGGCACCCCCCCCCCCCCCCCGGCGTTCCAACGTGGCTCCGCCACTAACTTCAATTACATTATTATTGATTGCATCGTACGTAGTACTAGTCTTGCATGTGTAATATTATGCTGTATTTGATTGCTACGATATCCAAAGTACTGTTAAAAATTAGCAGTTTATGACCACTTTGAAACGACTTAAAGGTTACATATGAGAGCACTCTCAATGGCTTCTCTATCCTATCCTTCAAAATATATCAACAAAATTCACTTTTTCTATTTTACATATTAACTTTTACAATACACCTGGAGGGACCATCCCAACCGAAGGGCCCTAGAATGTATAAAGGCCCATAATACAATAAAAACCAAGAAGCCCAGATGATGGGCCCAAGGGCCATAAAGGGATAATCAAGGAGAGTTTGAAGAGAGATATGCATGGCACCACCTTTAACGGATGGATAAAAACAGTAGGAAGTGACGTGATTATTCAAAATCCTAAGTAGTGATCCATTCCGATAAATCCTGAATGAGATAGGTACAGCAAACAAGCATATATATACAGGTAATCTTTGATAATTAGGGATGAATTTGAATACAATGACCTCTTAACTGACTTAAGCATCGGAGTGTTTGCAGGAGAAGCCACATTCAGGTTTCACCAGTGAATTACGGCGGCACAGTGGAAGATTCGAAGTGAGACACGTCCCTAACATTTGGCGCCGTCTGTGGGATAGCTTCCCTTTACCGTGCAACGACGTCATTGTAGATGCTATAGCAAGGCATCATATGTTGAGCTTCATGGACGCGTATTCAGGATACAACCAGATACGGATGAATATAGCAGACAAAGAAAAGACATTGTTCATAATAGACCAAGAGCTATATTGCTACCAGGTTATACCCTTTGGCCTGAAGAATGCAGGGGCGACCTACCAAAGGCTGGTGAATCAGATGTTCAAGGAAAAGAGTGGGAGATCTATGGAGGTATACGTGGATGACTTGCTAGTAAAAAGCAAAGAGCCCGCCCAACACTTCACGGATTTGCAGATGGCGTTTAGAGTCTTACGCCATTATAAAATGAGGCTAAATCCAACGAAGTGTGCTTTTGGGGTCCAGTCGGGAAAATTCTTGGGCTTCATCGTGTCTGAAAGAGAAATTAAAGCTTCTCCAGATCAGATAGAGGCCATAATCAATATGAAACCACCACAAAATCTGAACTAGACTAAACGACTGGGGAGAGAGTGGCTGTCGTGGGAAGGTTCATAGTCAGGTCAACAGATAAGTGCCTCCCCTTTTTCCAAGTACATCCTTGGAATGAGCAGTGCGACGAAGCATTCAAAAGGTTAAAACAGTATCTGGCCAATCCGCCCCTTTTAAAGCGACTAGAGAAGGGTGACGTACTTTATGCATATCTAGCAGTCTCCCCACACATTGTATCTGCCGTTCTCATAAAGGAGGAAGGAACCGTCCAACATCAGGTGTATTATGTGAGTAGAGCACTCAGAGGAGCAGAAGTAAGGTATCCTCTAATTGAATTCTTGGCATTCGCCTTGGTAGTGGCGACTAGGAAACTTCGCCCTTATTTTCAAGCCCACACAGTAAGGGTACTGACGGAGGCTCCATTGGCGAAAATTCTGAGGAAGCCTGATTGCACAAGAAGGCTGATAGGTTGGTCAATCGAGCTGAGTGAGTTCGATGTAGAGTATGAGCCAAGGAAAGTAATTAAAAGACAAGTGATGGCGAATTTTGTAGTAGAATTCTCAGACTTTCCCCAGAAGGAAGCAGTAGCACCATTAGGGAAGCCGTAGGTGTTATTTATAGACGAATCATCTTGCTGGGTAGGCGGAGGCCTAGGGATACATTTACTAAGCCCTGATGGCCAAGAGAGGTATTACATGGCCACGTTGGCATTCAAAGTAACTAACAACGAAGCCAAATATGAAGCGCTTATAGCAGGATTATCTGTGGCTGCCCAAATAGGGGCAACCAAGGTGGATGCCAGGTTAGATTCACAGGTGGTAGTAAATCAGGTTTTGGGCCTGTATCTTACAAAGGGCGAGAAGTTAAAGAAATACCTGGCACAAGTTTGCGAAATACGCGATCTTTTCTCATATTTCGCTATAACCCAGATACCAAGAGCGGACAATGAGGTCGCAGACAGGTTGGCACGAGCGGCATCAGGAGGGGAGGAAGTACCCCTACCATGGCAAGTAGAGAGAAGGGTCATTGAGGTCCCAGCAATTGGCATAGACATAGGAGTCCTAGGGTCAAGCACTTCAGATTGGGCGAATAGGGTAGTAGAGTACTTGGATGAAGGAAAATTGCCAGAAGAAAGAGAAGAGGCGATAAATATAAAGAAAAGGGCAACTCGATTCCTACTCATTGATGGAATCATTTATAAAAGAGGCTTCTCTGTCCCTTTGTTGCGATGCATCTCCACACAAGAAGCACAATACATCCTAGCTGAAATACACGAGGGGATATGTGGAAATTACTCTGGGGGAAGAACCTTGGCTAGAAAAGCGGTATGGGCAGGATATTACTAGCCTAATGCTCTAAGGGACACACGGGAGTTATGATATCTGCTCCTTCTTTCTTCTTCTTTACGTATCTACCTCGATCTACGTGTCAAATTTCAGTTTATGTGTTGAGCCTCGTTCTACGTGTCGAGTTTCGATCTACGTGCTAAGCCTTATCCTAAGTGTTGTATCTTAATGGCGTGTTCTGAAAGCTATCTAGCGGATTTCAAAGTAAGATAGCTATTTTAAAGATTACAGATATTTTAAAGTATTATAGAAATATCTATAGGAGATATTTCCAGTATTATTAGATAAGCTTGTTTTCAAAGTAACACAATTATAACATTTTAATGAGCTCTAAAAATATTATAATTGTGGATAATTATTTAGATTAAATATTTTAGTTGTTTTAAAATATTAAGAGATTTAACTTTACGTTGAAAACTCTTATTTAAATTAAATGGTTTTATCCTCTTTGAGTAATTAACGATACTTTATCATTTTAAATAATGATGAAGAAATATTATTTAATAAACTTTAGTTTATAAAATAATATTATATCTTAAATCCTCGCAGTGTTTTATGTAAGTGTTTTATTTAAACTTACACGTTTTTAAATCAATGTTTAAACTCATCATTAGATAGTTTGAGGATCCCAAAGCGTATGACTGTGGTTAAATACCTAGGCCCCTACCCTTTTCCCTTCACTTTTTCTCTTTTTCCTTTTCTTCTTCTCTCTCCTCTCTTTCTTCTCCATGCTCGACGTACGTGTGTTGTCCCTCCCTTCACCGTTCGGTTTGCACTCCCAGCCGGCGCCACCTCCAGCCGCCGTGCCCCACCTCCCACACCGGCCTGTTCTCCTCCCACCGGTGAGCACTACCCCACCGGTGGTGAGCTACACTAGCCACCCCACCTCTCTCTTTCTTCCTCCAAGCAAATGGGTTTTACACCCATTTTCTCCTCCCTGAACCACCATACACGGCTGAAACAGCCACCAAGCACCACCAATGGAACCACCACATCATGGGCTTCCTCCCCATGTCCTTCTTTCCCCCCTAACTCTTTCTATTTCTCCGATGGGTCTCCATAACTAACCATACGGTTGCACCACCGTACACAGCCACCCATGGTGTTTCACCACCACCACCTTGTTCCTCTCATCACCACGACCTTCCCTAAAAAATTTCATACCCAACGGAGCTGTACATAGCTCTCACTCTTCCTCACTCTCCAAGGCTGAGTTATGCTTCAAGTGGCCGATCAGCATCCGTGAGCCGCCGCCTGGCCACCACCTCGCCACCACAGCTCCACCACATCTTCCTCTACCTTTCCCTAGCTTTCCATGAAGTTTTATGGCCTTCCTCCACCTCAAGCATCCTCCCACCATTTTGGATGCACTGTTCACGGCGTGATGCCACCGTGCTCCGCCACCTTTGACCACCACGAGGCCACCTTAAGCCTTTTCAAGACCACACCTAGCTATTCTCAAGCCCAAACCGCCATTTTATGTGGTGGACAGCCACCATACGCGATGTAACCGCCACATACGCTCCTCCGACGCTTGATCGTGGCAGGCAACGAGCAACGCACAGGTTATCTTTTCGATGGTATAACCCTCTATCCCTAGTTATTTACATTTAAAATAGTTGGTTGGTTAGACTATAGACTGTGTAGTTGGTATTTGTGGAGTTCGCTGCGTAGTTGTGAAGTGAAGTGTAGTTGTGAAGTGTTGGGCTTGATTGTGTAGTATTTTGGACTATGCTGTGAAGTATGGGCATGAGATAGATGCCGTAGTTGTGATACGGCGTGTAGTGCAAAGTGAAGCGTACTATCTGTAATGCAGCGACGCACCGTGTGACGTGCTCTATAGTGATGTGTGGCGTAGAAGGAAGGGAGTGCGCGTGGAGTGTACTCCATGTTGTATGGCAATGCACCGTGTGATGTGCATCGTAATAATGAGTGTTGTAGCGAAAGGAGTATGCGTGGTGCTTAGCGATGCACCGTGAGGCATGTATCGTAACGATGTGTGTTGTAGTGTGGATGGAAGAGAGTTCACATGAGTGTACTCTGTACTAGGTCGTCATACATCGGATGGCGTGTCATGAAGGGTTGGATGGCATAAGAGAGAAGTGTGGAGTGTATGGTGTAACGTTGGGAAACTATGTAACAGTGTCCCGAAGCAATGGTGATGTGGCTGTAGTCCAAGGTAACGGGTATTGCCTTGAGGCTAACTTATGGCTGAAGGTATGTGTGAAGCGGTGGAAATGTATTAGAGAGTGCAGCGGAAGCATGATGGGCATCGTGCTGTTATTCAAAAATTTGTCTCGAGCTGCATAATATGACAGAGGCACATTTCTGGATGCAGTCCTCTTGTTAAGTGGCAAGAATTGTGTAACAGTG
Source organism: Carya cathayensis (assembly GCA_011037825.1). Classification (NCBI taxonomy): domain Eukaryota; kingdom Viridiplantae; phylum Streptophyta; class Magnoliopsida; order Fagales; family Juglandaceae; genus Carya; species Carya cathayensis. The sequence continues at coordinate 13,229 of QGSO01000336.1, read as the reverse complement.
GCCCGAAGTATTGGTGATATGGCCTGTAGTCTGGGGTGACGGGTGTCACCTTGTGGTTGACTATGGCTAAGAGTATATGGAAGTGGTGGAAAAGTATTAGAGCGTGCAGCGGAAGCATGATGGGTATTGTGACGTGACTCGAGATTAGTCTTGAGCTGCGTGACGTGATAGAGGTGCATTTGTGGATGCAATCCTCTCCTATCAAGTGTTGGGATGAACTTGTATAGGGCCGGGAAGTAGGAAGTGTCCTATCAACCAGGTCTGAGCAAGTTGGTATCGGAGTATGGAGCTTGTTTATACAAGCCGGCGTTCATTAGAACTATAAGCTGCTCTTAGGTGATAAAAGGGGATGAGATGCAGGTGTCTCTGGCGAGACACGTGTACCGTACAGGTTTACCATATGTAATGGGTAATCTGTCATGATCATGGTTACATGGTGTTTTAGCCCCAGAGTTGGCTTGAATTCATGTAACCTGACTAGTTGGGAATGAGGATGTAGTATAGGCTAGGATACCTGAAGGTAGTAGTGGGTAAGTTGTCTAAGGTTGGGACGCATAATTCTGTCGATTGGAATCATGTGTCAGATTGTGGAAATAGAAGAACGAGACGGAGGTCTTAATGTCTTAACCCTAAGGTGAATCACAAGGGTTCACTTTAAGGAATAAGATCCCAAAGGTTTTAGCATAATAAATGGCACGTAAGAGCCTAGGGATGGACGGAGAGTGTTCCAAGTGAGACATAGTTCTATTTTTAGAATATTTACTTATGCATTAGATAGATGATGACGTAAGGTTATGTGTATGCATCTAGGTTGCCATCTGACACGCACACGAATGGACTGCATGGAATGAGTATGGCATGAAGTCCACGTAAGTATTACGTTCATACTCTTCTAGAGTTTTTCTATATACAAACGAGAAGAAGACGAAATCTTTCTCTAAAAGGAAAACGAAAAGGAAATGTAAGTTTTCAAGTATAAGTATGTAGCGGCCTTTCTTGGCAGCCCCTTTTTACGCACCCAAAGTATGTACGTGTATGCATGTGAATGGATGCTATAAGTAGTACGTATTGTATGTATGTTCACGAAAGGAAACGAAATGAAGCTTTAAAAGATAAGTAAGAACCGTTAAGGAATGTAAGAAACTTCTTTTAAAACGACTTTTACAAAATAAAAGAAGGAAAACCATTTTCTTAAGTAAAACTCCTATGAATCGAAAGAAATGAAGAACCATAAGAACTGTAAGGAACGTAAGAACTGTAAGGATTGAAATGAAAGAATGGACTGTAAAGGAAAGGAAATGAATGTAAAGGAATGAAAGGACTGAATGTATGATGTATGAAAATACGTAAGGGCCACATGGACTGGAACGGGAATGGTACCAATGAATGGACTGGATGGGGCAGATGGCAATGCCGGGTAAGTAGTACTGGTAGTGCACCCAATGCTGGACCCTGACGGAATGGATTCCCCACCCGTGGCCACGGGCAAAATCAGGTCCAAAAGATTGCTAACCCCAGCACACGGGGCGTAACAGTGTGCAATGGCCAATGAAAGTGAAAAGAAAGAACGGATGCATGTTAAGAAAGAATGCATATATGAATGGATGAACGGAATGCATGAACGTACATAAGTAAGAAAAGATGAATGCATGAATGTATGTATGCACAAATGTATGTAAAAGAACAAATGCATGAAAAGACTCTTTAAGAAATGAAGGCAGCGATGCGTGGGGAACTGTTTTAAAGAAGAAAGCGTGTTTAGAAAAAAAAACCTCACCTCGCAACATTTTAAAATGAAAAGAAAGACATATGCATGCTATGTAAGATATGTACGTATGGAATGACAAATGCATGACTAAAAATCTATGTTATTATATTTTGATTTATATGACATAATGCTTACGAGTCATCGACTCATTTTAATTTTTATGTGTGCCCTCCCAGGCACAAGATGAGCATGACAGGCCAGGACGGGCACAGCCTAAGGGGGAAGAGCACGAAGGCCTAGGCAAGATATTTTTATATGAAAACTTAAATTATGAAATTTAATGTTTTCTGCTGTAATATTTTAATTAAGAAAATGAATTTTATTTATAACATGGAGTCTTTTGTATCCTGGCATGAATGGAAAAGAATTTTAAAAGGAATAGTAATTCCCATCGATTTTTATCAAAATTGAATATGAAAAGGACCAACCATAAGGACGGGCATTACAAGAGTTCACCAATAAATGTGCAAAATGCAAAACATACGCACTCGTACCATATGCCCCTCCGGAGGAATTAACATTGGAGACCCCACCATGGCCTTTCGCCCAGTGGGGGGTAGATTTGGTGGGGCCCTTCCCGCCAGGAAAATGTGGTGTTAAGTTCATAATAGTCGTCGTCGATTATTTCAAAAAGTGGGCAAAAGCAGAGCCATTAGAAACAATCATAGGCAAAGCCGTGACAAAATTTTTGTGGAAAAATATCGTTTGCAGGTTCAGAATTTCCCAGAGTATTATAACCGACAATGGGCGCCAGTTCGACTTAGACCACTACAGGGAATGGTGTGCTGAGTTGAGGATGAAGGTAAAGTACTCCTCCCCAGGCCACCCCCAAGCAAATGGTCAAGCTGAGGCAACAAACAAGGCGTTACTCTCAATCCTTAAGAAAAAGGTCGCGGAGAACAAAGGGGATTGGGCGGACGAGCTACCAGGGGTACTTTGGGTGTACAAAACTACAACAAAAACTCCGACTGGGGAATCCCCGTTTACGCTAGCATACGGATGCAAGGCAGTTACTCCAGTAAAAGTAGGGTTACCAACTTACAGAACAAGCCATTTTTCGAGTGCTCGGAAAGACAAAAAGATAGAAGAATACCTCGACTTACTCGAAGAAGAAAGAGGGATGGCAGAAGCTCGAATGTTGCAAGAAAAGAAGAAGCCGAGCAGTACTTCAATAAAAGACTAAGGCCCAGGACTTTTAAAGTAGGCAACCTGGTTCTGAAGAAGAGCGAGGTAACTACCCAAGGCGAGGGGAAAATGGGACCCCGATGGGAAGGTCCTTACCTAGTAATTGCCAACAACAGACTTGGATCATACCTGTTGAAAGACAGCGAGGGCAAGGAACTATCGCACCCGTGGAACACGGAGCACTTGAAGAAATTTAATCAATAACTTTTGTACTGTTTTTTGTTTAAATATTCCATTTCTTTGCTTTTGTCCGATGTTTGCGTTATCACTATTTATGAATATATTTCATTTTATTCATTGAAAATTCTATACAAAGGAAAGAGTTCCCAAGGGTGAATATGGATTTTACGAAAAGAAAGGTCAGGGACCACGCCAACCCTAAACACCAAAAGCAAGCTTTAGCAGCTTGTGGTGCCACGTAAAAAGGACGCGTAAGTCCTCAGACCACGCCAACCCTAAACACCAAAGACAAGCCTTAGTAGCTTGTGGTGCCATATAAAAAGTGCGCATAGGTCCTCAGACCATGCCGACCCTAAACACCAAAAACAAGCCTTAGCAGCTTGTGGTGCCATGTAAAAAGGGTGCTTAGATCCTCAAACCACGCCGACCCTAAACACCAAAGACAAGCCTTAGCAGCTTGTGGTGCCATGTAAAAAGGGCGCGTAGGGCCTCAGACCATGCCGACCCTAAACACCAAAGATAAGCCTTAGCAGCTTGTGGTGCCATGTAAAAAGGCCGCATAGGTCCTCAAACAACGCCTACCCAAAACACCAAAGACAAGCCTTAGCAGCTTGTGGTGCCATGTAAAAAGGGTGCTTAGATCCTCAAACCACGCCGACCCTAAACACCAAAGACAAGCCTTAGCAGCTTGTGGTGCCATGTAAAAAGGGTGTGTAGGTCCTCAGACCACGCCGACCCTAAACACCAAAAGCAAGCCTTAGCAGCTTGTGATGCCATGTAAAAAGGGCGCGTAAGTCCTCAAACCACGCCGACCTTAAACACCAAAGACAAGCCTTAATAGCTTGTTGTGCCATGAAAGAAGGGCGCATAGGTCCTCAAACCACGACGACCCTAAAATACCAAAAGCAAGCCTAAGCCGCTTGTAGTGCCATAAAAAAAAAACCAAGAACTAAAAAGGCGTAGTAGCCTGAGCATTCAACAAAGCAAATCAAAATCCATTGTTATAAATGTACAAGATACAGAAACACAAGAAAACTATCCATAGTTGAAGACACAAGGGGCAAAAACAGTTAAGGGGCATTGTCAAGCGGGAACGCATGGGGTACGTTTATGAAAGCATCAGGCATCTCATTCCGACCAAACTCATCAACCTCGCGGTGGGCAATGTCCTCAGGATAAAATAAGTCGTGGTCAAGAATCCGAAGGTTGGTGGTAGGATCAACCAGGAGGCGATTCCTCAGCCTCAGAATGCCGCGACCATGCCCATAAGTAAAGGCATGTTCCCTTACATCAGGGACGTGGCAGGGCGCGGAGCCTTGCGACCTCGTCTTGAGCTACAGTTAGCTCCCCCATCTTTTCGAATAGACTCCGCTGGCTGACTCTAAGAGCTGAATTTGCCTCTTGAAGATTCTCCTCAAAGGAACTACAGCTATCTTGAGAATAGGCCAGGTCTCCATGAAGAGAGGACAATGCTCCATCATGGGCAGCAAGCTCGGAGTTCAAACGAGAGCTCTCAGCCTTAAGGTTCTCCTAAGCCTCCAAAAGTCGCAACCTGGCTGAGTGGCTCTCAGAACGGAGAATGGACAAGGTGAAGTCATCTTTAACCTTGGCTACATTTGCTAGATGGACAGCCTCACGCAGATCTAGGAGTTCAGCCTCACGTATCTCGAAGTCGCCTTGCAAGGAATGGGAATAACCCATAGATTGCTCTAACAGGATCTTCAGCTCCTCCCTTTCCTCAGCCAAGGCTACCAATTCAGCTCTATTAACTCGCCATCTCTCTGAAGCATGTTTGGCTATGTAGCATAACTGGCGACGCTCTTTAACTTCCTCCTCAAGACTGGAATGATCAGCTACTATCAACGTGGCCAAGTCATTAATGCCCTGCAAGAAGAAAAGCAACCAATATGAAGAGAGACTAAGATGCGAAAGGAGCACATGCAAAACAGAATAGAAGGCATAGTACCTTAGAGAGCCAACTTCTCAAACGAGTAGCCATCTGGGCAATAACCTCAACCTGAGAGTTAGCAGCTATTAAAGAATCACCACCGCTAGCATCCCCCTTCATGATCTCGCCAGGGTCTAGGAGGGGTGCCTCCCCAAGCCTCATGGACAACACCATCGTCCTCCCCGATAAATCAACCAAGCACAAAGAGGGCAGAGGAGGTGGTGGGTGCGCCAACTCAGCCTCAAGAAGATGGGTGTCTTCCCTCAAGAAATTCACCCACTCCTCCTCAAGGAAGGAGTCAGTATCCCCACCAAAAGAGGAGGCATGAAAAGAAGGGAGAGAGAGTCTGGCCCCGCTAGGATGCCAGGGTCTCCTTTTGAAAAGAAGAAGGGGAAGAGGGGTCCCCAAAGCCTGTTTTCTTTCGGAAACCACCTACCTTATTCTTTTTCTTGCTCCTCTTCTCCCTCTTTTCGGCGGCCTCTTCCTTCTCCCCTCGTTCTTTTTCTTGCTCCTCTTTTCCCTCTTTTCAGAGGCCTCCTCCTCCTCCCCCTCTTCCGAACATATCTTCCTCTTAGAAGGTTCAAACCTCGAAGTTTTCTTAGTAGGCTTTGCCATGGGAGGAGGAATGGTGGTTGAGATCATGAAGTCACGCCCTTAAAAATAAAGACCGGTTGGGAGACCTCAAGAACCGGAAATATGGGTGGAGGTCAGCAAAAGGTCAGTCCAAAGCGCATCGGGATTAGCTTTGGCCCAAGAGCAAACTATCTTGATTCGAGCTAGTTCACTATGCGACAGAGGCTCCATTCTAAGCCACAACTTCTTTTCGTTGGGAAGAGGGCGCCAGATGGATTTGACTGGAAAGTCATGGAAAACCTCTTTCGTGCCAGGGTATTCCCAACTTTGACCGGAGATGAAAAAGAAGTTGGAGGTCCACACCTTAGCATTAGAGTGGTGAGTCTCAAACCGGACCAATGCTTGCCCATTGTCTTTCTTGCGGAAGCTAAGAACATTACCCTTGGCAGCTTCCCTCAAGTTATAGAATGCCAAAAATTCCCGACCAGTCAGATCAGGATTAGAGTCCCCAAGAGGCTCCAAAACCATGTGGAATACAATACAAGCGCAGAGGTATGCCCTCAGGGCGAAGGGGTGTAATTGAGCGAGAGCTATGTTGAGGAGGTCCAGAATGTTAAGGAGAGGGTGGCAGAAGGGGAGCCTCAACCCATTTCGCAGAAGGGAAATAGTAATAGCCACTCTACTAGCAAAACCTTTGTCGTCACAACATCCGAATTCAGGAACTCCCAAAATAACGATTTCAGGAATACGAGAGTCTTCTCGAATCTTGGTGAAATGTTTCTCTCGGATGGCTAAGCGCCATCGGTATCCAGCAAAAACCGTGCCCTCGAAGGGGTTTTCAAAAACCTCGCATTCACTGTAGGGAGCCATTAAAATCGATGGGAAGAAGATAGTAAGAAAGGTCAGGATAAGCGAAGAGCAAAAATGGGAATGAAAGGGTAGAAAACATAGCAGGGGAAGGAATGAAAGATAACGGAAAAGTGAAGTATTTGAAGAATAGCGAAATGCGAAGTGCCAACGGACAGAAAAAATTAAAGTAACCCTGCACTAGTGAAGAAGACTAACCAGCACAAGAAAGTCTTCCTTCTTCTCTGCCACAACAGCGGGAAATGATAGGGAGTCCTCGATTCTTAAAAATAAAATCTTTCTAGGGGAAATGAAAGGGTATAAAACGACAAGCGTGACGAGCCTGGAGGCACCAAGAAGCCGTGGGAAGTTTGGGCCCGTGTCCGTGTCTACTTGTTTTCCAAGCACCCAGACCCATATGATCACACCTAGCATTTTCGCAACAACGAGTTTGATCAAAGTGAATTCTGTCTACCAGAAGGCAAATGGAATTGGCGGGGTAACTAGAGGGACCATCCCAACTGTAGGGCCCTGGAACATATTAGAAAGCCCATAGTACAATAAAAATCAAGAAGCCCATAGGATGGGCCCAAGGGCCATAAAGGGATAGTCAAGACGAGTTTGAAGAGAGATATGCATAGCACCACCTTTAACGAAAGGATAAAAACAGAAAGCGATTATTCAAAATCCTAAGTAGTGATCCGTTCCGATAAATCCTGAATGAGATAGGTACAACAAACAAGCCTATATATACAGGTAATCTTTGATAATCAGGGATGAATTCGAATATAATAACCTCTTAACTGACTTAAGCATCAGAGTGTTTGCAAGAGAAGCCCCCTTCAGGTTTGACTAGCGAATTACGACTGCACAGTGGAAGATTGGAAGTGAGACACGTCCCTAACAACACCATACATCAGTTTATCTATTTTTTTTCTATATCCTTTAAAGATTATACTTTTTAATATTTTTTATTCATTTCAAATATTTTATCTCGCTACTTGATATCCTCATATATTTTGATATATGCAATATCTCCTCATATACAATGTTATATAATTGTGTCCTATTTCATATTAATCTAAATTTAAAAATTAAACCAAAATATAAATTGATTCAAAAAATAACTTCCTCAACCTTCCTTCCATTCTCTCCCCCAGCCAACATTTTTTCAAAGATCCAAAATATGAAACAAAGCCTAGTATCTATAAACTTCACCCAAAAAATCATTTGCATTCATATTCCACATGAATCTTAAACCACCTAAAAGGTAAGCTAAATCAAAATAAGGCACCAAACAAATTCATTCAAAATAAAAATGAATTACCCAGTTCTTCAATGACCCACAAAATAAAACCCTATAAATATCCTCACAACAGAAGGTGGGGGAGGCATACAAATCAACTGGGGTGAAAAACATTGCGCCTGAAAGGGAGAAAATCAGCAACTGATGAGAGAGAAATTAATTTAACATGTTTACAGCCTTAAACAGTTTCCTCTACATTTAGAAGAATTACTGTAGTAAAATGTAAAGTAAAGATGTAATAAAAAATCCATTGGAGGTAAGTTTTGCATTAATTGCTTTATATTTTAAAAGTATCTGTATTTTACATCATCCATTGGGAGTGCTCTGCTCGAAGAAACAAAACTTCAGCCTTAAAATGAGATGAGAATAGATGTTTAGTTAAAAATTAAATAAAATATTGTTATAATATAATTTTTTTAATATTAATTTTATTTTAAAATTTAAATAAATTAAATTATTTATTATATTTTATATAAAAATTTTAATAATTAAATAAGATGAAATAAAATAAAATAGTTGGAATTTAAACATCTAAACCCATAATTAGATACGACAGAATAGTGGATTTTGCTACAAATCAGCCACTATTCACATCACACACCACACACTTATAGTTTTTTATAGGATGTATGGATGTTTTTCATAGGGTGTGGGGTGTGAATGGTGAATAGTGGCAGATGAGAAGAATTATTATAGAATAGTAGCAGTCATTCTTGACTTTTGGTTCGGCAACACCACTATATAATTCCGGCCTCGGCTGGCTAATTTCTTAACACACTCGAGTACTTCCTTTAATTCGATCGTGCCTTCAGCTTTAGGATAAGCCTTGTTTTGTTTCAGTTTTTTTTAAGTCTTTAATAGACTGTTCGATCAGAAGAATTTCTACCAACACTCGAGAAAATGAAGGCTTTACTTATCCAAGTTATCTCCGAGGAGAGCATCAAGCCCTCTTCTCCAACTCCGCCCCACCTCCGCCATTACCAGCTCTCTTTTCTTGATCAAATAGCACCCCCAGTTTTTATGCCTTTGGTTCTCTTCTTCCCTAATTTAGAAGCCCATAACAGTCTGGCCAACTTAAGCAAAGTACTGCAGCTTAAGAAATCCTTGTCCGAGACCTTAACCCGATTCTACCCACTAGCAGGACGGGTTAAGGACAATCTCTGTATTGATTGCAACGACGAGGGTGTCCACTATGTTGAAGCCAAAGCCAACTGCCAACTTGTTGAATTTCTGGAGGACCCAGTTCCTGCTGAGCTCAACAAGTTTCTACCTCTAGCACTGGACGATGTCAAGGATTTAGCTGTAGTCGTTCAAGTCACATCGTTCAACTGCGGTGGGATTGCTATCGGTCTTGGCATGTCCCACAAGGTTGCGGACGCCTTGTCATTCTTCACGTTTCTCAACAGTTGGGCTGCCATTAATAATACTCTCGGTGAGAACTGTGAAATGATGGTGAGCCGGCCTCGATTCGATTCCGCCACCCTTTTCCCACCAAAAGCTCTGACGGGCTTCGAACCGAGGACGGGGATCGTGAAGGACAACATTGTGACGAAAAGGTTTGTGTTTGATGCGTCCGCAATAGCGGCAGTTAAAGCTAAATACACTGAAAACAGTGAACATCCAACGCGACCAACGCGCGTCGAGGCCTTGTCAGCTTTCATATGGACCCGTTTCATGGCTACAACTCAATCGAAATCGGATCAACAGCGTAAGCTCTACACGGCTCTCCATGCTGTTAACCTACGCACCAGGATGGACCCACCTCTTCCGGAGAACTACTTCGGGAACATAAGTCGGGTGGCGATCTCTGAACCGTCTATGGATAACGATCATCCTGGCGAGTGTAAAGGCATCGTTAACCAAGTTAGGGAGTCTATAAGAAAAGTGAACGTGGATTTCGTGAAGGAACTTCGAGAGAATGAGGGGCACTTGAACTTCATCAAAGACCGAGCCGCAAGAGTTACGAAAGGAGAGATGGTATCATTCAGCTTCACCAGCTTGTGCAGGTTTCCGATATATGAAGCTGACTTTGGGTGGGGGAAGCCGGTGTGGGTTGGCTCTGCAAGTTTGACGTTCAAGAATCTGGTCGCGTTTCTTGACACCAAGTCAGGGAATGGAATAGAGGCATGGATTAACCTGAAGGAGGAGGACATGGCTAAATTTGAATGCGATGAGGAGCTGCTAGCGCTTGCCTTCCCGGCCTCGCGGCCGAACGAGAAAATTTCTGCATCCTAGGACATAGGGCTTGTGGGCCGGAGATTTATCATCTCTAGGTAGGGAGCTAATCTCATATATTTTTTAAATAATAATAAAATAATAAATAATAATAATAAAAATAAATAAATAATAATAATAGAATGTTCTGAAAACATTTGAGAACACTCAACTATCTAACGAAACCTTAATCTGGTTCTTATGTTATTTGGGTATGAAATACCTGTATGTGTGTGTGTGTGTATATATATATATATATATATATATGTTTATCTGTAATTTCTCAATCTGTTTGTCTTTGTTGTGAAATAAGTAATTTGTACGAAAATGTAAATCCGTAGCAAACGATATTGTGTTATAAGATTATTTCTTTTCTTTAATGATATCAGGACTATATATGCTATATTCACTATATATGTTATATTCACTACAAGAAAAATGGATTTTTACGATCAATTAATATTAACGAAAATATTAACAATCAAAATTGATTGTTAATAATTTTTTCGTTACTATTAATTGGTCGTAAAAGTCCAATTTTCTTGTAATGATTGAATCTTTTTAACATGAGAAAACAAAAATTGATTTTTTATGTCTTAAGATATCTTAAGATAAATTATATTAGATTTTCTCAAAATATAGAATATGGTCCACTTTATTTGGACTATATATATATGTTATATCATTTAAATATAGCTAAAATATGACAGGGTTGAATTATTAATAACATTAATTTCATTCCTCTTTGGACATGCTGTTAAATTTATATATATCTTCTTCTTTTTTTTAACTAATTCGCACCAGCTAAATTAATAATAAAAAATTGTTTATATATATCCTTTGTTTTTATAATTACACTTTCACTTAGGGGTGAGGAATAACTAATGGAATTTGCCAAAATCGGTGGAGAATCCGTCGGCCGACGGTCAAAAACATTAGAAACCGATATCGATTGATTTGGTTCTGGTTTTGCCGATCCATATAAAGATATTTTTATTTTATAACTACATTTTAAAAAATAAAATATTAAGCCATTTAAACCGTTTTGGATTAGTGCTAATTAATAATCTCAACCCCCTCTCCTCCCTCCTCTTATTCTCTAATTCTCTCTGATCATTCACGTACTCTTGTCAAAATCTTACTTTTAAGATTGTGTGAATTCATGTGTGATTCTTGATCTATTTTTGGTGGAATTTTAATTACTGATGGATATATAAATTGAAAATAAAAAATATTAATATTTAAATTACGTGGAAAGTGAAAACATTTTTCAGTGAACGCACTGGAAATTGGAATCAGGACCAGAAACGTAGCTTTCACTTTTTCGTTTTCTGATTTATTTATATTGTTTATATTCGGACTTCTCTTACGTCCTCAGAGTCAAATCGTAGGAAATGAAATGATGAAATATCTCATTACTTTATGATTTCGTCCGAATCTGGAAACAGGGGGTGTTCCCCAGCTCAATCCCGCGTTTTCTAGACGCGCGTGCTACTTTCACACCCAGAAAATGAAGGGGTTAATTTCACGTGTTGTTCAGTAGGCCGGCCGTATTTATGGACATATTTCTAGGGTGTAACGGTTGGGTCCGATTCGATTTGATTTTGAATAAAATTTAAGATGGTATCGGTACGCAGTAATTTTATATTTTTGAAAATCCAGTATATACTGATTATTCTTTTAAATTGATACTTTAATTTTACAGATTTTCAATTTGATTCTGTACGATTTTTTTATTTTAATATTATATATTATATATTATATTATAGTATATAATATCATAGTGATAATACATTGAAGTATGTTGTAATATATAATATAGTGATATATTATAGTATATTATAATATATAGTGATATAGTATAAATATAATTATTAATATACACTATATAATATTAGCATAAATATTAATACTATAAACTATAGTGATATAAGATTTTAAAATTTAATATTATATTAATTAGTAATTTATCATATAATACAAAATAATTTTATATATAATTATATATTATATATAAAACTTATATGCGATATAAAAAATTAAAATATATATATAAACCGGTCCGGTCCGATTATAGAAAAAGAAAAATCGGAATAGAACTAATTTTGATTGATTTTAAGAAAAATAAAATCGATACTGGACATTGGTCCCATCTGATCCAGTTTATTGATTCACCAATTTTTTTTTTTTTAAATATCCCTATTAATATTTTGATCATTAGACACTATTAATTAAGACAGGTGCATGCAGTGATTGAGTTGAGTTATTACATATTCTAATACTTTTGGAATCAATATATCTTAATTCTTTCATTACTTTATCATTGGTTTTATATGGAAAAATGAATGAATCTAAGTTGTTATTTTAACTGATTAAAAGCATGAATTTTTGCCTAATTTTACCAACTGTTGATTAATATGGAGTTTGGTCTACATCGCTCGAGCGGATGCTTTTGGCAGCTTGAGCAAATTTAGGCAGATTCAAACGCTCGACTGCCGCTCGACAGTGAGCTCGAACGGGTTGCAGGAAAGGAGATCGCTCGAGCGGAGGCATTCCGCCACTCGAGCAAACGCCTCCGCTCGAGCAAACTCAAGCAGAGTTGAACGCTTGATGTCCGCTCGACACTTCGCTTGAGCGGACATCGTATTTTACAGATCTAAGGTTTATTCCGCTGTTAGGGTATATATATGATTTTTTACATCTTATGGCCGATTTTTGGCCTGGAAAACACTGTTTGATTAGAAGGAACACTTAGAATTTATTTTTTTCTTGGATTTTCACTCAGAACCGGAGAGGGGGATTCACACAAGCAACCATTCACGCAGCAACACAAATTCTTCTGGAACATTCACTCACACGGCAGCATATAGAAGAGCTCATTGAGGGGTCCAATTGTTACTGCATCCCAGCCTCCTCCACCGCTTCAAATCTTCATCTCAATTCAATTGGCTTGATCTTTTCATTCCTTATTTGTTATTTAATTTCAGTTTTAAGTTTATGAAATATTTTTGAGATTTTTGGCTTAGAAGTTTGAGCAATTTATTTGTTATTCATTTATTTTATGTCATTTATTTTCCTCGTTTCGTTAAGCTTTCATTTTAATTGTGATTAAAATTGTTACAGATTAATTTTAAAAATTTGTGATTTGAATACAAGTATGAACCCTAGAATATTGATTTGGGGCTTTTCAATTTTCAGTGCATATTTTG
>QGSO01000335.1:1011083-1128750 GCA_011037825.1 Carya cathayensis | reverse complement strand
ACACTAGTTTTAGTTAGTTTTTACTATTTTTGATAATTTCTCGCTTGTCAGTTAGGAAGTCATTTTAAATCCGATTTGGGCCGAATTTTTTGCAGATTGCTTTTTGGTAAAATTCGGATAAACACGATTTTTGGCTATAACAGTCCGGCTTGTGGACTGATTTTGATGATTGCTTGATTTTATAATATTCCGTTAAACCCTAGAGACTTTTCTCTCTGGTTTTGGGCGAATTTTCCTCCTGTGAATCATCTGTTGGAACTAGCTTGCAGGATAATCGCTATCCTGTCCGGTGTCAGACTAGTAGCTGCAACCACTCGGATTGGCGGATTGGACAAAGACTCAAAAGCATTCAGGCTAGCTAGCTACCTTTCCTTCCTTGTCCTTGTACTAGTTGATAGAAGGTGGATTTCTTAATTAGTTCTTTCCAATTGCACGACACTTGACTTACGGTCACATGTATCTACTTTAATATTTATGTTTAAAGACCAAGGAATCTTATTCATTTCCATTGCTTTTCTCCTCTATGGTCTACATTTCAACATCTAAAAAAATACAATTTCCTTGCATTGTAGTCACTTACAGTGAAAGCTAGTTTGTATTACAATATTAATCAATGAACGCTAAAAAAAAAAATGATCCGACTGGCATGATGAAGTCGTGCAGATTTAGGATTCCCACAATTCTGCAAAATGTCGAAAATTCATTATCACTTCATGTGTGACTTTCATAGTTGACCAATGCATGTGTGCAGTGTGACTCAATTTGAATGTGCTTCGACTTTCAAACTTAACTCTGTGAGTGAGCGAGAGTGAACTACCCCTAGCATTATGATGGAAATGGAACTAGAAAGTCTACTACGAAGTGGAAAAGCTGTAGTACTAGAATAGAACACGAAGTGGGCTGAAGTTGTATTTTAGACTAGGAATAGTACTTATTATTTAATTAAAGACGTTGGAAGAGTTATTATTACTTTCAGTAGTTTTATTGCTTTAAACTAGTAAATGTCAATTAGGATTGTTATTTTATTTGGATTATTAAGGTAGGAGTGCAGAGATTGTATAGGAATTGGTTTACGGACATGGTTAGGAGTGCATGGCTATAAGTACAAGGGTCTGTAGTTTATTTTGATCCATCGGAAGTAATAGACTACTTGTGGTCTGTTCCAGCCCCTAAGTGGAGCACAATTTATCACTTTTCATTGTAGTAAGATCCTAGTTTCTTCAGTGGTATCAAAGCAGGACGATGACTAAGGAACGTTTTGAAAGTTAAGAATACCGTTTGCATGAGATATATGAAGGGGCCAAAGACTCCAGTTCACAACTCCAAGCAATGGAAGAAAGTTTGAAGGTAATCAAGGAGTTTTTAGAGGCATTACAAGAGCAACGCCTTTCTATTGGCTAGACAAAGACTCTTCAAAGCAAGAAGAATACATGTGTTCCTCACCATTTTTGCAGGTCAGTCTGAAGCTCCCATGTGCGCCTCTTTCCTCCTTCATTTATTGTATATTCTAGTTAGTGTTGTGTAAAAACCCTTGCTTTTCCCTTTGTTTTTCCCTTCAATCGCGACCTGTTTTGGACCCAAAACTCATGCTCTATTTTGTCTCCAGACGTGAAGCTTCAAGCTCTGTTTTCCTCTCTTTTTTCTCTACTATTTTCGTGTACTAGATTGTGGGTAAATCCTTAAAATTTTTGAGTGTTTTGGTCTCAAAACCGAGCCTTATTCTAGCTCTATTTTAATGCCCTGTTTTGGATCCCAAATCGCGTGCTTCTTTTGAGTTTTCTTGTCGATTTTTGGTTCTTGTCATAAGCTTCATTTCCAGCCGTCATCTTCTAGATTTTTGCCTTTTAACACTGTAAGTAATTTTTCAAATAACTTTTTGAGATTTAAATATATTTTTTACTAAAACCTCTTTTGTGATCTAGTTGGTTTTGCCAGACGTTGAGTCCGAGGAGTTTGGGGGTCGGTTGAATTGGAGGATAGAGTTGTTGTGAAGCTGGACTGTGTTGCGTTGTTGTCTGTTGAGCATTGTGTCATGTTATTTATTGCATTATGGCATGTATTTCCGTGTGCATAAATGAAAACTGGATTTTCATGTGTAAGATGATTTTTAGGTACGTGTGTATCACGAACCTAAGCCGAGATAGAGCATTATCACGATGGGGCTCTTTGGTCACTCGAGAGCGTAATATACTAAGTGACATCCCCTAGGTTGTCGTTGGGTGACAACAAGATCGAATGGGATGATAACGCTCTCGTACCGATTTCGTGGCCCATATCCTGGCGGGGGCTAGAGGATGCTTGGCCACGAAAGCGCTAGGCACGGAAATGGGTATCACTTGAAACGAAATTACACGCACGGTCGTTACCGGTGGTGTGGCGAAGGATACCAAGGTGTACGGATGATCCCTAGGGGATATCATGGTGCATACGGCTAAAAATTAGATATTCGGTCTTGATAAATGGATTTATCTAAACCATTTTCTAGGAAAATTGTAGATTTTTATACTGGGTCATTTTCTGGAAAAATGTCCGATGTTATTTTTAATAGATTTGGTTTTTGGGCTAAAATGAGATTTTGGCGTGTGTTGGAAATAATTGTTATTAGGAAAGAATGATTTTTGAGTCTCTTGCATATTTCACCATATGCACGCATATTTGTTGTTGCATGAATATATTTTCATCTCTTGAGGTTGTTTGGTTTATTACTTGTTGAGACTCGCAACTTATGGTATTCAACACCCTTCATAGTATCGTAGATTTTGATCCAGATGATGAGGATGCGGCTCCACTGAAGAAGTAAAACTTGAGGATGCGGCTCCACCGAAGGAGTGATTGGCGATCACTTTCTTGTGGGATGGGATTTGTTTCCCACTTTTGGATATTTTATTTTGGTTTATTTATTTTTTCACTAGATACCCATATTACTTTTTGAAAAGCTTGTATTTAAGTGAATTTATAATTAACAATTATGGTACTTAGTTGATTGACTTTAATATATCCACTACATCTTTTGTCTTAGACGTGTTGCATATGCACACACTTAGCACTTGTTGTTGGGGTATGTGACCCATGTTGTTATCATCCCGATATCTTAATTCTCGCATTTCCGTACGTGAGAATTAGGGCGTCATACCAACTGTACATATTTCACCCAAGAATCTCCACAAACTACAACATAATCTCCGCAAAAGGTAGCAAAATTACAACACAGAATGTCCACAACACAACAAGTGTTTTCACATAAAGTCCCTAGTGTACAATCTACAGAATCAACACCAACAGCATCTCCCCAACACAGGAGTACAAGAAAACAGCCACTAATACTTGGCTCACAACACAACGTACACAACTATGGAACACCACAGGGCGTGGCCATCTCCACAACTGGTCACAGGCTCGATCATCCATCTCCACAACTAGACACAAAACAACAAGAGGAAAAGCTAATATATATGCCAAACAAGTAATTAATTATTAAGCAATGCATTAAGAACAGCACATGGCATACTGAGTATCGCAGGTAGGCAAACAGACATACACAACTCTTCCTCGAACTGTAAATCAACCAGATGATAGGAACATGAACGATTGGGATAGGTATTTAACTCACAAGTTGTTGATATGCAGGAATTCAATGCCTTACCTCACTGGCTGTTGCTTCTGGCACCTCATTTTCTGCAGTGTAAACATTATAACAATTTTGATCACTCCAATTAAGCTGCAAATTGAGACAACCCAACACAAAATTTCTTAGCTTAACTTGCAATTAACAATAAAAATGAACCACCACTCTTCATACTTGGTCTTTATGCCACATGAATCAAACCAGACTAAGCACAAAGTTCGAAGGCCAAAGTGAGTAAAACACACGAGCACAACATGCCGGATTCTCTAACAAAAGAATTAGGATGCAGTATATGAAGAAAATTAAAATTAAAATATTCTGACTAAGAAAAGAGTTAAAAATTCAAGATCCAAACGAGAAAATCAAATGGTCATATTGACGCAGTGCTAAATATTTTATTGGCGTCACTTTTTTCACGCCGATTTAATATCTCGAGAGCAAGTTAAATAAACCACTATCCCAAAAGGTTAAGTCTACAGATATGATCAACTTAACCAGTTAAGAATTCCTCCAACAGAGTTCAATAAACATACAAAAATAATTAGCAAAATCAATGACATAAAATCCCAACAACAATAGCTCTAAACAGAACAAAAAGAAGAAGATATTTTTGGCTCTTATACTTGCTGCTTCTACAAATTTAAAATAAAATAGTCAGTATTTAAGCCATCTCCATCAAGAGTACGTAGGTGAAATAGCTTCCATAACTACTGCATGTAGTTAAATAACTTCCACAACTACTACATATATTTAAGTTATCTGAAATTCTGAAAAAAGTTTCCGGATAATTTCGTTTAATTTCAATGCTTTGAATTTTTCAAAGCATGCATGTTCTTCTATCTTTTTCACTCGGGTTATGTACATTCCAAAAGGCAGGCAGCCCATAAAGTGCCAAATTGGGTCTAATACCTTTCTCAACCTCAAAGTTAATGTAAATAGCCACCGATAGCCGAACTCCCATCTTAATCCCAACCTAGAAACACTCCTCTCTCCTCTTAACTATCCAAACGTCTTCGCATCTCAGAAGAAATTTCCTTTTTGAGTTCAACGTAGTATTTTTTAAAGTATGTTTTGCTGGTAGATCGAGAAAAGATATACATCAGTGTAACAACAGATGTAAACATCAACCTTCATACTGCAATTAATTGGTTGAATTTTATAAGTACAGATGACCCGGTCCAGAGGTTCACATGCAATTAATAAACTTGTTTTGAAATGACACTACAAGAAAAACGGGCTTTTGCGATCAATTAATAGCAACGAAACTGGCCATGTCTTGGATATTAATTAATTACTCTACCATCAGCTTAAGTTCCCTACAACTTTTACCGTGTCTTGGATATTAATTAAATAAACTGGCCATGCACTGTGAAATACTAATCCGATCAATATTAGTTTGCGCTGCTTCTCATAAAAAAATATTATATATTTATATTTCATATTGATTTCTTATAATTATTTTAATTTGGTTGACTTTATTATAGAAATATATATATAGCGCGCGCTATATATGTATGTTTGATTTCTCGTTTCTGAGCCTAAAATATTCAACCTGGCTGGACTTGGGTTTACCTGATTAGCAGCTCAATGATGTGAATGTGTTGAGGGAGGTAGGTAGCAGCTAGCTTCTCCGTCCCTTCCTTCACAGGTAAATTAAAAGCATTGCTAGCTCTTCATCACCTCGACATACAATCAAGATAGATCAAATGAGTTCTTCCGAACCGCAGGGGCCAACTCCTTCTGCCGGAGACGTCGGCGCATTCAGGGTGTGTGTGTATGAAGCATATCCTGGTCCAGGGGAATCACCTCAACAACCTACAACTGCGGATGCTTCAGACCGCAGCAAAAAAAGTACTGACTGCGTCGAGGACTGGTACGTTCGTTCTTCACTCGATTTCTCTTAATTTCTTTGTCGTTCCGTCCGCGAGTCGTCGTTGACCGGCAGAGCCCGTTGACTATATCCCAGATCAATCTGGCCTGGGTTGTTTTCCTGCATGGTTTGTACGTGCGACTCAACTCCACCCCCTCACTCCCGGTGCATGGCAAACTAATTAAGTGCCATATGGGGGGCCGGAGCTGCGCCAGCCGGTTGCCCACTGTCCACTAGCTATCTCTTATAAGATCGATACTCTCAGTCGAAAGTTGAGAATATCACCGGAGACAGAACATGGAATATTGATAGTTAATATACCTTTTGGGCATTTTTTTTAATTTAATGCTTCAAGAAAATTAAAACATGAGATCATACTAATTTGTGGTTTCTTTTTTTAATTATAAATATAAAAGGATATATATTTGTGAATCAAGTTTCAAACTGCATGTCTCTTCAAGATATATCAGAGATCGTAGATTTACGTGCCTAGATTCTCTCTCTCGCTTTTTCTCTCTGAAAAGGCAGAAGTTTAGCAACGGTTATCTTTGCCTTTTGGGGAAAGAGTTGGTTATTCACCGATCGTTTGCAATGATGGTGGTGGCAGGATGGATGAGTTGGGTGAGAGGTGGGGCAAACTGAGGCTGAAGGAGCAGGAGTACACAGCGATTTAGATGGCTGGGGACGGTTACAGAGAGGTAATGCAGAGAGGGGAAAGGAGTTTAGTGGGCAAAATAGTGACGGAGAGAAGGATAAGGAAGGAGATAATCGACGCGACGATGGCAAAGGTGTGGCGTATCAGTAAACCTGCATCTTTCAAAGTAGTGGGGAGAAACACATTCGTGATCCTGTTCGACACCTTGGCAAATATGCAGAGGGTGTGGGAGGGAAGCCGTAGTTGTTTGACTATGCTATGATAGTCCTAAACCTATTCGAGGTTTTACTCAACCGCTGACTATGGAGTTTGAGAAGGAAGTTATGTGGGTACACGTATAATATACCTATGATGTGCATGACGAGCGAAAGGGGGAAACAAATAGGCAATACGATTGGGGAGGTGAAGGAAGTAGAGGTACAAGAAGACGGAAATGGTTGGGGGATGTATCTAAGGGTGCAGATCCAATTGGATCTCACGCAGCAAGTGGCCAAAGGGAGGACTATCACAGTTCAAGGAAAGGAATAATGGGTGCCATGTAGGTATGAAAAACTACCTCGTATTTGCTTCACGTGTGGGAGAATCGTNGTCCTAAACCTATTCGAGGTTTTACTCAACCGCTGACTATGGAATTTGAGAAGGAAGTTAGGTGGGTACACGTATAATCTACCTATGATGTGCATGACGAGCGAAAGGGGGAAACAAATAGGCAATACGATTGGGGAGGTGAAGGAAGTAGAGGTACAAGAAGACGGAAATGGTTGGGGGATGTATCTAAGGGTGCAGATCCAATTGGATCTCACGCAGCAAGTGGCCAAAGGGAGGACTATCACAGTTCAAGGAAAGGAATAATGGGTGCCATGTAGGTATGAAAAACTACCTCGTATTTGCTTCACGTGTGGGAGAATCGTTCATAACTCTCAGGGATGCAAGGGGAAGGGGAATAACAATGAGTTAGGAGGGGTTGATAATGAGCAATTTTGCTCGTGGCTTAGAGCCAAGGTCACAAAGAGAAGGATAAGAGAGGGGGGCGGCGGGGGGGACAAGAATAAAAATCAGGAGGATAATCTAGCTTAGGAGAGTGGAGGCAGTGTGGGAGGGGAGGTCCAATCAAATCTGGGGAGGGAGAAAGTCCATACGGATATTGTGAAAGGGATGGGAAAAGAAGATATGGGAGAAGGAGCCCGCGGAGAGAGTGCAACCAAGGATTTGGCAGAGGCTGTAAATCAGCCCCGCCATTTACAGTGAAGATCTTTAGTTGGAACTGTCGAGGGCTTGGGAACCCTCAGATAGTTCAAGACTTTTGCCTCATGGTGAAGGAGAAGTGTCCCAGTTTAGTTTTTATGATGGAAACTAAGATAAAAGCAGGAAAGTTTGAAATGATAAAAAGAAAAGTTGGTTTGGAGAATTGTTTGTTGGTGGATTCAATAGGAAGGGGAGGAGGTTTAGCCTTGTTTTGGAAATTGGATTTAAAAGTGGAGCTATTGAATTATTCGAGAAGTCATATAAATGTGTGGGTAACTGATGAGGAAATAAAGGGCAGATGGCTGTTAACTTGCTTTTATGGCTAGCCTGGTGCCAATAAAAGGAAGGAAGTATGGGAGATGCTCATATCTTTCAAACCTGAAAATGCAGTGGGTTGGTGTGTTTTGGGAGATTTTAATGAGATTGTCTCCAACTCAGAAAAAGAGAGGGGAAGGCCAAGGCAGAAGAAACTCATGGCTGATTTCCAAGAGGTTCTGGAGAAGGGGGAGTTGTATGACTTAGGGTGGAGGGGAGACAAGTTTACCTGGAGTAACAGGTATAGTGATGAGAGCTTTACGAAGGAACGACTGGATAGGGCAGTTGCTAACTCACACTAGTCTGAGTTGTATAGAGATAGATGCCTGGAAGTGTTGACAGCAAGGACCTCAGACCATTGACCAATTATGTTAGCTATGGTTAATCAGAAGAGGGGAAATTAAGCAAGAAGTAAAGGGTTTAAATATGAAGCTGCATGGGATGTTGAGGAGGATTGCAAGGGGGTGATTGAGGAAGCATGGAATAAGGGAAAAGGCAGGGGGAGCCCGTATTAGAAGTGCAAGAAAAGCTTAGTCTGTGCAGTGAGGCACTCATGTCAAGGTGGAGCAGAAAATAGAAGGGAAACAAGGAAAAAGACATTAGAGAGAAAACTGAACACTTGACTAGGCTACAATTGGAAAAAAGGGACCCATAACATTGAGATGATTAAGAGAATTCAAAGAGAAATTGGGCAGCTGATGGAGATGGAAGATTTGAAATGGAGGCAAAAGGCAAAAAAGAATTGGTACCAACAGGGAGATAGAAATACAAAGTTTTTCCATGCGTGTGCCAATCAAAGAAGAAGAAGGAACACCATCTTGCAGATAAGGAACTCAGAAAATAAGGTGGTGGAGAAGAGGGAGGAGATCGAAGTTGCCTTTAAAGATTATTTCACAGATCTGTTTGCTTCTACTGAACTGACAAATGGAGACATAGAACAAGGCTTGTTGAACATGGAATGTAAGATAACAGCAGACATGAATGAGAAGATTTCAAAGCCTTTCACAACGGTCAAAGTGGAGGAGGCTTTGAAGCAAATGGCGCGCCTCTCAAATCACCAGGACTAGATGGTTTTGGTGCTGTGTTTTACCAAAGTCACTGGAGTATAGTGGGAGGCAAGGTTTGTCATGCAGTTCTGAGCATTCTTAATGGTGGTAAAATTTCTAGAAAGAGCCTGTTCTAGTTAGTGATTACAGACGTATAAGTCTATGTAACGTCTTGTATAAGATTGTGTCTAAAGTGATTGCTAACAGGATTAAGAAAGTTTTAGATGCTATTATTCCTTTAAACCAGAGTGCTTTCATTCCTGGGAGGCTGATTTCAGACAACATAATGGTGGCATATGGAGCATGGCCTTAAAGCTAGATATGTCCAAGGCGTATGATCGAATAGAGTGGGACTATTTCGAAGCTGTAATGAGGAGGATTGGCTATAATGAAAGGTGGACAGATCTGGTAATGGGGTGTGTCAAGTCAGTCACCTACTCAGTCCTAATCAATGGAAGTTCAGGTGAATGTTTTGCCCCCACAAGGGGCTTGAGGCAAGGGGACCCATTGTCCCCTTATTTTTTTTTTGTTGTGTGTAGAAGGGCTCAGTACAATGCTCAATGAGGTTGAAGCAAGAGGGGAAATAAGAGGAGTGGCCATGGCTAGGGGAGGGATTAGACTTAATCATCTACTGTTTGCAGATGATTGTGTTCTATTTGGGAGGGCAACAAGGGATGAGTGGGATAGATTAAAGGGCATCTTGTAGGTTTATGAGAAAGCATCAGGGCAGGTACTAAATAAGGACAAAACCTCCATTTTTTTCAGTTCAAACACGGGGGAGAACATCAAAAGGGACATACTAAGGGAGGCTGGGACAAGAATATGTGGCAGTTTTGAGAAGTATCTAGGCCCACCAGCGGTGGTGGGGAAGTCAAGGGTGAATACTTTCAGGAGAATCAAGAAGAGGGTTTGGCCAAAAAATAACAATTGAAAGAACAAGTTTCTTACTCAGGCTGGAAGAGAGATCTTGATAAAGGCAGTCTTGCAATCCATCCCAACTTATACAATGAGTGTATTTAAACTGCCTAAAAGGATTTGCAAGGAACCAAATCAATTGTTAACAAGGTTCTGGTGGGGAAGTAAGGAAGGAGAGCAGAAAATCCATTGGAGAAGTTGGGAAAAGATGGGAGCCTCGAAAACAAAGGGTGGTTTGGGTTTTAGAAATGTGGAGAGCTTTAACCTTGCCCTTTTAGCGAAACAAGGGTGGAGGATGTTAGAAAACCCAAACTCAATTGCATTTCATGTGTACAGAGACAAGTATTGTAAGCAACAGCACCTATTGGAGGCCAAGTTGGGGGTGACACCATCTTTAATTTGGAGGAGTGTTTGGGAAGGGTTAAATTTGCTAAAAGAGGGACTTAGGTGGAGGGTAGGGAATGGGGAGAAAATTAGAATATGGGGTGATAGATGGATACCCTCACTAACAACTTTCTCTGTGCAATCTGTTTACAAGGAAGGGGAGGAAGGAGAAAGGGTTAGTGGCCTTATTAACATTCAAACCAGGGAGTGGAAGAAAGAGAGAGTCAATCAGATGTTTAAAGAGGATGAAGCTGAAGTCATTTGCTGCTTGCCAATTAGCAAACTGGGAGCTGAAGACAGGTTGATATGGGGATATACAAAGTATGGAATTTAAACTGTGAGAAGTGCATATTATGTGGATTTGCTTAGAAAGAGGAGAGCTCAGGGAGAAACCTCGACAAAATTGGTACATGATGAGAGCTGGAAACACATTTGGGGAATGAAAGTGCTACGAGTGGTAAAAATGTTTCTATGGAAGGCAGGAAATAACATCTTGCCTACTAAGGATAACCTCAAAAGAAGGAATATTAAATAACCCCTGCTGCCCTATATGCTTGTCCAAGGAGGAATCAGTTACTCATTTGCTCTGGAATTGCCCTACTTCAAATGATGTGTGGTCTGTGGACCAAAGCCCCGTGCAGGAAATGGAATTCAGAAGAACTAGATTTTATGAAACTTTGGAAGAAGTTGCAGAGTAGTTTGGGCCAAGCAGACATGGAATGGGTTGCAACAACTATGCGTAGCCTTGGTTGCGAAGGAATAAATACATATATGAAGAGGTTTTCCAAAGTCCGGGTAAGGTTGCTGAACTGGCTAGGATCAGTATGGAAGAATTTCATGCAGCAAATGATTTGGGAAGAACTCAAAGCAGCCCAGAAACTGGTGGGAGGAGGCCACCGAATAAATGAAGGAAACCACCTGATGACTATGTGAAGATTAATTGGGATGCAGCTTTAAACAAGCATATAAGGACTATTGGGATTGACATCATTCTGAGAGATGGTAGAGGTGAAGTTCTACTCTCTGCTTGTGAGAAGAAAGAGATGGTGCTGGAACCAGTTCTGGCAGAGTGCTATGCTGTTTGGAAGGCAATAGAGGTTTGTAATGCCTTAAACATCAGAAAGGTTGTAATAGAGGGGGATGCTCTTGCAGTTGTTAATGCGGTAAATAGGTCCAATGAGGATTTGTCTTGGTTTGGACACATTATACATGATATTAGATACTATACAGTAGGTAGGGAGGAGTGGAAGATAGAACATACCCCCAGAGAGGGGAATACAACGGCTCATTCTTTAGCTAAATTAGCTCTAGAGTTAGAAAGTGAGGAAGAAAAGGTCTGGATAGAATGTGGACCAGATTTTATAGAGAGAACTGCGATGAGAGAGAAATGTAACTGAGAAACTGTCATGAATATACGAGGTGTTTTGATTAATTTAAAAAAAAAAAAAAAAAAAAAAAAAAGGTTTCAAACTGCATGCAGCTTAAGATGCAAAAGCTAAAGTCTTCGTGTGTGATACGGTACTGGCCTGGCTAGCCATCATAATTAATCTATATAAATATATATGTTTCTGATCTCGATAATTATTAGTATGTTGTCTAAATTCTCCTTATTAAGAACGACACTGCCTACTAATTATGATCTTATTTTAGAGATAATTTGATTCTTAATTATTGTGCAGGTTGGATATTTTCTGCTGCTGCTGCCTCTTCAAAGCCTGCTTCTGATTGATATGATCAGAACCATATTGCGATGTATGAATTGAAGGGCGCTGATCGATTATATATTTGCCATAAGAGATTTCAGAATTTCCTATATCTTTCAATTGACTGCGTTTTGGTTCCAAATAATATATATGGACTAATTTCTGATCATGAGTTTCATTTGAATTCAATATGTACTCTCCCTTTTCTTCTCTTTGTTAATTTTCAGGGATGTCAATTGCGAATACTTCAAAAGTAAATCTGTCAACTTAATTAAGTCGATCGGTTTGGCTCAACTTTTTAATTAATTAACCAAAAAAAAAAACAAAAATACTCAAATTAACTACTTCAAACTTTGACTCTGTCAACTCACCCCTCAAATCCAGCATTTTTCTGTGAGTAATTTTTGTTTTGCTTTGTTTTCTAATTTACCCTTTTCAAGACACCAGATTTTTTAATAATTATTTTAAAATATAGACTTGTGTCTTAATTGTATGCGTCTCTATAACCTCTACATACGTACATGCATTTTATGTTTTAACCAGCAATTAATGCCAATACACTGATCACAATTATTACTCGATCAGAAAACAAGTAAAATATCCCACATGATCATGTACGTACGTACAATAGAATGGATGGATGTACTTTATTAATATACCACAATTAATGCATGCATGCATGCTGTAGCAGTACTACATGAAGAATTAAATATATTGATACAAATACAATTAGTTCAATTCTTAAACTTCTCAGCGTTCCAACTCTGCCGAGGGTCCCCGTAGAATGCTTTCATATCTTCACAAAGTTCATAGTAGTGGATGTTAGTCTTGTGACATACAATGCGGTAGCTCTGACTGTTAATCAAGGATGTCACCGCATTAATGTCGCCTATCCCATTAACAATGGGCTGGAGAATGAAGTCAGATTGCATATGAGAATGTTCATTAACCCACCAAGCTTGACAACGGCCTATAGTCTAGCTAAAATACAAGAAGAAAAACTGAACCTGTCCAATAAACATGCATAATAGATCTGGCCCTGTTTACTTGCCTGACCCCGTGTCCCAGTCAAAAACCCGACCTCAACAGCCAAGAAAAACTCCCCACAGCATCAAAACGAAAACCGCCCCTCTCCGTCCAATGTATCCATCCCCTTTTTCTCAAAGCCCTTTCTCCTCTGCTCTCTCAAAATAATTTTTGCTCCCCTCAGTCCGTAACCCAAACAAAAAATAATAAAAACTCTCGCTCCAAATCTTCCTCCTGGTTCCAGCTCAAGTCCCGTGACCGCGTGCCTTTCCTCTACCAAACGAAGAAAAGAAAAACCTGTGTGTGTCAGTGTCACACCTTCCTCCGAAAGAGTACTTCGTTCCCTTTCTCTCTCCGTAAGCGTGGCCCCCTCCAAGTGGGAATTTGTGAGATGGGTTAATTTGCCTGTTGCAATGAGAATTTGCTATAGGATTGTGTTCGTCTATGTTGATGGAACTCGATAAATCAATCTTTTTAAGAAGTCTAGGTTGAGAGGCTGGTCCTACTTTTGGTACTGACTTGCTATGGAAGTTTAAAGAGGATGAAGCTGAAGTCATTTGCTGCTTGCCAATTAGCAAACTGGGAGCTGAAGACAGGTTGATATGGGGATATACAAAGATGGAATTTAAACTGTGAGAAGTGCATATTATGTGGATTTTCTTAGAAAGAGGAGAGCTCAGGGAGAAACCTCGACAAAATTGTACATGATGAGAGCTGGAAACACATTTGGGGAATGAAAGTGCTACGAGTGGTAAAAATGTTTCTATGGAAGGCAGGAAATAACATCTTGCCTACTAAGGATAACCTCAAAAGAAGGAATATTAAATAACCCCTGCTGCCCTATATGCTTGTCCAAGGAGGAATCAGTTACTCATTTGCTCTGGAATTGCCCTACTTCAAATGATGTGTGGTCTGTGGACCAAAGCCCCGTGCAGGAAATGGAATTCAGAAGAACTAGATTTTATGAAACTTTGGAAGAAGTTGCAGAGTAGTTTGGGCCAAGCAGACATGGAATGGGTTGCAACAACTATGCGTAGCCTTGGTTGCGAAGGAATAAATACATATATGAAGAGGTTTTCCAAAGTCCGGGTAAGGTTGCTGAACTGGCTAGGATCAGTATGGAAGAATTTCATGCAGCAAATGATTTGGGAAGAACTCAAAGCAGCCCAGAAACTGGTGGGAGGAGGCCACCGAATAAATGAAGGAAACCACCTGATGACTATGTGAAGATTAATTGGGATGCAGCTTTAAACAAGCATATAAGGACTATTGGGATTGACATCATTCTGAGAGATGGTAGAGGTGAAGTTCTACTCTCTGCTTGTGAGAAGAAAGAGATGGTGCTGGAACCAGTTCTGGCAGAGTGCTATGCTGTTTGGAAGGCAATAGAGGTTTGTAATGCCTTAAACATCAGAAAGGTTGTAATAGAGGGGGATGCTCTTGCAGTTGTTAATGCGGTAAATAGGTCCAATGAGGATTTGTCTTGGTTTGGACACATTATACATGATATTAGATACTATACAGTAGGTAGGGAGGAGTGGAAGATAGAACATACCCCCAGAGAGGGGAATACAACGGCTCATTCTTTAGCTAAATTAGCTCTAGAGTTAGAAAGTGAGGAAGAAAAGGTCTGGATAGAATGTGGACCAGATTTTATAGAGAGAACTGCGATGAGAGAGAAATGTAACTGAGAAACTGTCATGAATATACGAGGTGTTTTGATTAATTTAAAAAAAAAAAAAAAAAAAAAAAAAAGGTTTCAAACTGCATGCAGCTTAAGATGCAAAAGCTAAAGTCTTCGTGTGTGATACGGTACTGGCCTGGCTAGCCATCATAATTAATCTATATAAATATATATGTTTCTGATCTCGATAATTATTAGTATGTTGTCTAAATTCTCCTTATTAAGAACGACACTGCCTACTAATTATGATCTTATTTTAGAGATAATTTGATTCTTAATTATTGTGCAGGTTGGATATTTTCTGCTGCTGCTGCCTCTTCAAAGCCTGCTTCTGATTGATATGATCAGAACCATATTGCGATGTATGAATTGAAGGGCGCTGATCGATTATATATTTGCCATAAGAGATTTCAGAATTTCCTATATCTTTCAATTGACTGCGTTTTGGTTCCAAATAATATATATGGACTAATTTCTGATCATGAGTTTCATTTGAATTCAATATGTACTCTCCCTTTTCTTCTCTTTGTTAATTTTCAGGGATGTCAATTGCGAATACTTCAAAAGTAAATCTGTCAACTTAATTAAGTCGATCGGTTTGGCTCAACTTTTTAATTAATTAACCAAAAAAAAAAACAAAAATACTCAAATTAACTACTTCAAACTTTGACTCTGTCAACTCACCCCTCAAATCCAGCATTTTTCTGTGAGTAATTTTTGTTTTGCTTTGTTTTCTAATTTACCCTTTTCAAGACACCAGATTTTTTAATAATTATTTTAAAATATAGACTTGTGTCTTAATTGTATGCGTCTCTATAACCTCTACATACGTACATGCATTTTATGTTTTAACCAGCAATTAATGCCAATACACTGATCACAATTATTACTCGATCAGAAAACAAGTAAAATATCCCACATGATCATGTACGTACGTACAATAGATGGATGGATGTACTTTATTAATATACCACAATTAATGCATGCATGCATGCTGTAGCAGTACACATGAAGAATTAAATATATTGATACAAATACAATTAGTTCAATTCTTAAACTTCTCAGCGTTCCAACTCTGCCGAGGGTCCCCGTAGAATGCTTTCATATCTTCACAAAGTTCATAGTAGTGGATGTTAGTCTTGTGACATACAATGCGGTAGCTCTGACTGTTAATCAAGGATGTCACCGCATTAATGTCGCCTATCCCATTAACAATGGGCTGGAGAATGAAGTCAGATTGCATATGAGAATGTTCATTAACCCACCAAGCTTGACAACGGCCTATAGTCTAGCTAAAATACAAGAAGAAAAACTGAACCTGTCCAATAAACATGCATAATAGATCTGGCCCTGTTTACTTGCCTGACCCCGTGTCCCAGTCAAAAACCCGACCTCAACAGCCAAGAAAAACTCCCCACAGCATCAAAACGAAAACCGCCCCTCTCCGTCCAATGTATCCATCCCCTTTTTCTCAAAGCCCTTTCTCCTCTGCTCTCTCAAAATAATTTTTGCTCCCCTCAGTCCGTAACCCAAACAAAAAATAATAAAAACTCCCCCTGAAAGTTCTCTCGCGCCAAATCTTCCTCCTGGTTCCAGCTCAAGTCCCGTGACCGCGTGCTTTTCCTCGACCCAATGAAGAAAAGAAAAACCTGTGTGTGTCAGTGTCACACCTTCCTCCTTCGTTCCCTTTCTCTCTCCGTAAGCGTGGCCCCCTCCAAAGTCAAAAGCTCTCTCTACGGACCAAACCAAAAAAATTCCTAAAACTAGCATGCGTCCTTCAGTCCTTCCCGTGAAATCCGACCAGAGCTGCAGCTCCTGTAAGTCCAGTCCCTTTCTAGTGTGCATCTTCACGTATATTATCTCAATCCTTTGTCATGTAGTGTTAGTATCTCATTTTTTTTTTTTTTTGGAAAATATTGAATGAAATGCTTTCACTATGGACTTGTTGACCATATCAATGGTATCCAAAGTGAAACCATTTGGACCAATTGGGTTGAACCTAATTTATTATGCGTTACAAAATTACTGCACTCATAAAGAAGGCATTCTGTTTTCCCATCCAGTATATATGTTCATACTCTTGTTTGTGTTTGGACTTAGGATACTAGATACATGACTTGTGTGCTGATATATATGTTCATACTCTTGTTTGTGTTTGGACTTAGGATACCAGATACATGACTTGTGTGCTGATGTATATGTTTATAGTCTTGTTTGTGTTTGGACTTAGGATACGAGATACATGACTTGTGTGCTGATATATATATGTTCATACTCTATTTTCCAACAAATGACAAGTTCATGTTCTTCCGGTTCAAGTTCTTGGACTGCAAGAGGGAAGAACAGCTCTAGTTTAGAGAGAGAGAGAGAGAGAGAGAGAGAGAGAGAGAGACCATTTTGCTATCGTGACATTCCATCGAAGTTATGGATTTCTGGCAAGGCTAATAGTTTTGGCAGACGCTTTTACAACTTTCCAAACTATAAGATCAACAAATAATGTG
Source organism: Carya cathayensis (assembly GCA_011037825.1). Lineage (NCBI taxonomy): Eukaryota > Viridiplantae > Streptophyta > Magnoliopsida > Fagales > Juglandaceae > Carya > Carya cathayensis. The sequence goes on along the minus strand of QGSO01000335.1, from coordinate 1,111,781 downwards.
GATTTTTTTAATGGATTGATTTGAAATTGAGCAAAACACTTACTACAAGAGACGTTGGAGTTAGCTCAAAAAAGGAATGATAAGTTGCATGATTAATGTGTAATGATTGAACAAGCTAAATTTAAAGCAATGGAGAAGAAGTATAAGGGAACCTTGAAAGTGTTGTTATTGTCATGGTTTTTTTTTTTTTATTGTGATTTGTACTAGTATTCTTATGTATCCAAGAAACAGTAATATATGTCGGCAGGTGCTAAGACTCATGTAATGTTGTAATGTTTAGGACACTTTCTTGAATGTCTCATGGATATGATGCCTCCTGCCAATGTTTAGGGCACTTTCTAGACAATTGAATGTAATGAACATGTTTTGGACATATAATTAGGGATATGTTGGACATTTCTTGTACAAGTTTATTAACAGTGTTCGCACAATTTTTTGGACATGTTCTTGACAGTTTTTGGCCATGTTTTGGACATGTTTTGGAACATGTTTCGGACTATTTTTGTAGCCAATCTAAAATAAGTACACAAATACAAAATATCTTCGAACTTTGATTAGGTTTTATAATTCAACCTTACATAAAGGTTAATCATCTGAAATTCAGTATTACATAAAGAAATAAAATATCATCCGTAATTCAGTTACATAAAAAAATGTCATCCTCAATTCTCAATTACATAAGTTCATCCTTGCTTGCATCAATTAAACAATCTACTCTTCAAAAGCTTCATGTAGCCATAATTGAAAAGATATCCCCTTTTCAAAAGGATCACAATATATTGCATCATTTTCTGTAACATGAAAATCAAATCAATTAAATTCTAAGAAATTAAACACTTTAAAAAATCTTGTCCATAACATAACAAAGTACCAAAAAAATCACATACAACGTACAACCAAGTTTCCACTAAGGATCTAAGTTTTGAGATATGTCACTCCTCTATGATAACGGTGCAAACTAGTACTTCTCGATATGAGTAACTCATGGTTATGTGATGGCACATACTTGCATATTATCCATTTCTCACCATCTTTTTTTATGTCAACATTTCTTTACATCTAATATTCTTTGTCTCATCAGGTTCAAGAATTGTTAGTTCTTTTTGTTTATTTGTTTCACACTAAGGCCTTCTCTTGTACAAGCATTATATACTCCTTATTGCAAAACCTATTTGTGTGATGACCCGCTTTTACGTGTATTTTCACTGAATGAATATTTGAATTTAATTAAAATAATAGTTCTTTATTTTAATTTATCGGATTTTAATTGGATTTTATTTGCTGTGAGTTTAATATTTCTGTTTAATTTATTTTAGCTCGTTTTTGGATTTAAAAATTAATAGTTGGTTTTTACTAGTTATTTATTATATTTTAGCTCGACGTTGTGTTTAAAATATTTTAAATGATGTTTATTTATTTATTTGATGTGGTGTTTAAATTATTTTTGTGGCGCCCCCAAAATCCCCACGTACGGAAAACGGGGAATTCGAGGCGCCCGGATGGTGACATCACGGGTCACCACCCTATCGAAGAGTGCCAAGTGTGTGCAAGCGACAAATGTGCACAAGAAGATACGCAGCGGATAGCAAAGTCAAATACTAAGTACCAGAATTTTTTTTTTCTTAAATAAAATACAAACGGTTCAAAGGCACATAATAAAATATTACATGATATAAATATTGTTTTAAAACTAAGTACAAAGCATAACTTCAAATCAGAACTCCGGCGGAGCCGTATCCTCGGGCTCAGCCTCCTCCTCCTCCTCGAACGCTGCATCAAAATCTACGGTACCAAAAAAATGGTGCCGCAGGTAAGTAAAACCCAAACACCACTAGATAAAAGCATATTAAACTCAAACAACAAGTATGAATGAATGTCAATGCTCCAAAACTCATAAATCATATTTTCCACGCACGCCAAAAACCCAACTGGCTTAAAAACATAACCTTTAAAACCAAGCCTCGCCATTATCCCAGATAATGGCCCAAACCACCATTTTCCCCGAAAATGGATCACAAGACCATCGCCATTTTCCCAGAAAATGGCCCATATCCGAAAACCATGAAAACCAACCAATTATGCATGCACCATGATCTCCCCTAGGGATCATCCGCACACTCTGGCTCTGTGCCACACCGCAGGTAACGTCTACGCGTGTGACACCTACACGAGCGATGCCCAGACTCGCGCCTCCAACTCGCGCGTACCTGGCAGGCCATCCTCTAGTCCCCGCCACTAAAAGGACCACGGAGTCGACACGACAGCGTTACCGTATCGTGCGATCCGGTCGTCGCCCGCGACAACCCAGGGGATGTCACTCAGTATTATCCACTCCCGAGTGACCAGAGGAGCTCCACCGAGATAATAACCCATCCCGGCTTGGGCTCGTGATACGCACACTCCCAAAAATCATTTACGCCAATAAAACATGATTTTTCCAATAAAATAAAATACAAGTGCATGCATCATGTAAATGCCAATTTCAATGCTCGACAAATAAATTCAACCATAGCACAACAAATCAAGCAACTCCGTCCTCCATCCATCCGACCCCCGAACTCCTCGGACTCAGTCCGGAATCAGCGAACCAACCAAATAATTATTGAAAGAGTAAAATACATTTAAATCTAAAAGTAGCGTTTGGAAAATACTTACAGCGCTATATAGGATTTTTAGAAGGTTCGGCGCGAAGCGAACGGCGATGCGAAAGCAACGTAACAGTGCAAATGCACTGTTCCCGTGGGTCGCAAAATACCCACTTTTGACCGGGGACAAACCAAGACACCAAATTGATAGGGAATGGTCTAGAGATGTTTATGAAGCTAGTGGAAGTGAGTTTTGGCCGTGGGTGGCGGCGAAAACGCCGGTAGGGGCGGAAAAAGGGCAAATCGGAGTTGAGCTCGTGGGAGCCGCTCCGGTGACCGTTTGAGGCCGGGGATGGGTGNAATATGGGGTGATAGATGGATACCCTCACTAACAACTTTCTCTGTGCAATCTGTTTACAAGGAAGGGGAGGAAGGAGAAAGGGTTAGTGGCCTTATTAACATTCAAACCAGGGAGTGGAAGAAAGAGAGAGTCAATCAGATGTTTAAAGAGGATGAAGCTGAAGTCATTTGCTGCTTGCCAATTAGCAAACTGGGAGCTGAAGACAGGTTGATATGGGGATATACAAAGGATGGAATTTAAACTGTGAGAAGTGCATATTATGTGGATTTTCTTAGAAAGAGGAGAGCTCAGGGAGAAACCTCGACAAAATTAGTACATGATGAGAGCTGGAAACACATTTGGGGAATGAAAGTGCTACGAGTGGTAAAAATGTTTCTATGGAAGGCAGGAAATAACATCTTGCCTACTAAGGATAACCTCAAAAGAAGGAATATTAAATAACCCCTGCTGCCCTATATGCTTGTCCAAGGAGGAATCAGTTACTCATTTGCTCTGGAATTGCCCTACTTCAAATGATGTGTGGTCTGTGGACCAAAGCCCCGTGCAGGAAATGGAATTCAGAAGAACTAGATTTTATGAAACTTTGGAAGAAGTTGCAGAGTAGTTTGGGCCAAGCAGACATGGAATGGGTTGCAACAACTATGCGTAGCCTTGGTTGCGAAGGAATAAATACATATATGAAGAGGTTTTCCAAAGTCCGGGTAAGGTTGCTGAACTGGCTAGGATCAGTATGGAAGAATTTCATGCAGCAAATGATTTGGGAAGAACTCAAAGCAGCCCAGAAACTGGTGGGAGGAGGCCACCGAATAAATGAAGGAAACCACCTGATGACTATGTGAAGATTAATTGGGATGCAGCTTTAAACAAGCATATAAGGACTATTGGGATTGACATCATTCTGAGAGATGGTAGAGGTGAAGTTCTACTCTCTGCTTGTGAGAAGAAAGAGATGGTGCTGGAACCAGTTCTGGCAGAGTGCTATGCTGTTTGGAAGGCAATAGAGGTTTGTAATGCCTTAAACATCAGAAAGGTTGTAATAGAGGGGGATGCTCTTGCAGTTGTTAATGCGGTAAATAGGTCCAATGAGGATTTGTCTTGGTTTGGACACATTATACATGATATTAGATACTATACAGTAGGTAGGGAGGAGTGGAAGATAGAACATACCCCCAGAGAGGGGAATACAACGGCTCATTCTTTAGCTAAATTAGCTCTAGAGTTAGAAAGTGAGGAAGAAAAGGTCTGGATAGAATGTGGACCAGATTTTATAGAGAGAACTGCGATGAGAGAGAAATGTAACTGAGAAACTGTCATGAATATACGAGGTGTTTTGATTAATTTAAAAAAAAAAAAAAAAAAAAAAAAAAGGTTTCAAACTGCATGCAGCTTAAGATGCAAAAGCTAAAGTCTTCGTGTGTGATACGGTACTGGCCTGGCTAGCCATCATAATTAATCTATATAAATATATATGTTTCTGATCTCGATAATTATTAGTATGTTGTCTAAATTCTCCTTATTAAGAACGACACTGCCTACTAATTATGATCTTATTTTAGAGATAATTTGATTCTTAATTATTGTGCAGGTTGGATATTTTCTGCTGCTGCTGCCTCTTCAAAGCCTGCTTCTGATTGATATGATCAGAACCATATTGCGATGTATGAATTGAAGGGCGCTGATCGATTATATATTTGCCATAAGAGATTTCAGAATTTCCTATATCTTTCAATTGACTGCGTTTTGGTTCCAAATAATATATATGGACTAATTTCTGATCATGAGTTTCATTTGAATTCAATATGTACTCTCCCTTTTCTTCTCTTTGTTAATTTTCAGGGATGTCAATTGCGAATACTTCAAAAGTAAATCTGTCAACTTAATTAAGTCGATCGGTTTGGCTCAACTTTTTAATTAATTAACCAAAAAAAAAAACAAAAATACTCAAATTAACTACTTCAAACTTTGACTCTGTCAACTCACCCCTCAAATCCAGCATTTTTCTGTGAGTAATTTTTGTTTTGCTTTGTTTTCTAATTTACCCTTTTCAAGACACCAGATTTTTTAATAATTATTTTAAAATATAGACTTGTGTCTTAATTGTATGCGTCTCTATAACCTCTACATACGTACATGCATTTTATGTTTTAACCAGCAATTAATGCCAATACACTGATCACAATTATTACTCGATCAGAAAACAAGTAAAATATCCCACATGATCATGTACGTACGTACAATAGAATGGATGGATGTACTTTATTAATATACCACAATTAATGCATGCATGCATGCTGTAGCAGTACTACATGAAGAATTAAATATATTGATACAAATACAATTAGTTCAATTCTTAAACTTCTCAGCGTTCCAACTCTGCCGAGGGTCCCCGTAGAATGCTTTCATATCTTCACAAAGTTCATAGTAGTGGATGTTAGTCTTGTGACATACAATGCGGTAGCTCTGACTGTTAATCAAGGATGTCACCGCATTAATGTCGCCTATCCCATTAACAATGGGCTGGAGAATGAAGTCAGATTGCATATGAGAATGTTCATTAACCCACCAAGCTTGACAACGGCCTATAGTCTAGCTAAAATACAAGAAGAAAAACTGAACCTGTCCAATAAACATGCATAATAGATCTGGCCCTGTTTACTTGCCTGACCCCGTGTCCCAGTCAAAAACCCGACCTCAACAGCCAAGAAAAACTCCCCACAGCATCAAAACGAAAACCGCCCCTCTCCGTCCAATTATCCATCCCCTTTTTCTCAAAGCCCTTTCTCCTCTGCTCTCTCAAAATAATTTTTGCTCCCCTCAGTCCGTAACCCAAACAAAAAATAATAAAAACTCTCCCCGAAGTCTCTCCCAAATCTTCCTCCTGGTTCCAGCTCAAGTCCCGTGACCGCGTGCCTTTTCCTCGACCCAAAGAAGAAAAGAAAAACCTGTGTGTGTCAGTGTCACACCTTCCTCCTTCGTTCCCTTTCTCTCTCCGTAAGCGTGGCCCCCTCCAGAATTGTGAAAAGCCTCTCTCGCAAAAAAAATTCTAAAACTAGATGTGTCGTCCTTCAGTCTGTACCGTAAATCACTGACCAGAGCTGCAGTCTGTAAGCGTCCACTGTCTCTTCTAGATGTGCATCTACATAATTATCTCAATCCTTTGTATGTAGTGGTTAGTATCTCATTTTTTTTTTTTTGGAAAATATGAATGAAATGCTTTCACTATGGACTTGTTGACCATATCAATGGTATCCAAAGTGAAACCATTTGGACCAATTGGGTTGAACCTAATTTATTATGCGTTACAAAATTACTGCACTCATAAAGAAGGCATTCTGTTTTCCCATCCAGTATATATGTTCATACTCTTGTTTGTGTTTGGACTTAGGATACTAGATACATGACTTGTGTGCTGATATATATGTTCATACTCTTGTTTGTGTTTGGACTTAGGATACCAGATACATGACTTGTGTGCTGATGTATATGTTTATAGTCTTGTTTGTGTTTGGACTTAGGATACGAGATACATGACTTGTGTGCTGATATATATATGTTCATACTCTATTTTCCAACAAATGACAAGTTCATGTTCTTCCGGTTCAAGTTCTTGGACTGCAAGAGGGAAGAACAGCTCTAGTTTAGAGAGAGAGAGAGAGAGAGAGAGAGAGAGAGAGAGACCATTTTGCTATCGTGACATTCCATCGAAGTTATGGATTTCTGGCAAGGCTAATAGTTTTGGCAGACGCTTTTACAACTTTCCAAACTATAAGATCAACAAATAATGTGGATTTTTTTAATGGATTGATTTGAAATTGAGCAAAACACTTACTACAAGAGACGTTGGAGTTAGCTCAAAAAAGGAATGATAAGTTGCATGATTAATGTGTAATGATTGAACAAGCTAAATTTAAAGCAATGGAGAAGAAGTATAAGGGAACCTTGAAAGTGTTGTTATTGTCATGGTTTTTTTTTTTTATTGTGATTTGTACTAGTATTCTTATGTATCCAAGAAACAGTAATATATGTCGGCAGGTGCTAAGACTCATGTAATGTTGTAATGTTTAGGACACTTTCTTGAATTTCTCATGGATATGATGCCTCCTGCCAATGTTTAGGGCACTTTCTAGACAATTGAATGTAATGAACATGTTTTGGACATATAATTAGGGATATGTTGGACATTTCTTGTACAAGTTTATTAACAGTGTTCGCACAATTTTTTGGACATGTTCTTGACAGTTTTTGGCCATGTTTTGGACATGTTTTGGAACATGTTTCGGACTATTTTTGTAGCCAATCTAAAATAAGTAAACAAATACAAAATATCTTCGAACTTTGATTAGGTTTTATAATTCAACCTTACATAAAGGTTAATCATCTGAAATTCAGTATTACATAAAGAAATAAAATATCATCCCTAATTCAGTTACATAAAAAAATGTCATCCTCAATTCTCAATTACATAAGTTCATCCTTGCTTGCATCAATTAAACAATCTACTCTTCAAAAGCTTCATGTAGCCATAATTGAAAAGAATCCCCTTTTCAAAAGGATCACAATATATTGCATCATTTTCTGTAACATGAAAATCAAATCAATTAAATTCTAAGAAATTACACACTTTAAAAAATCTTGTCCATAACATAACAAAGTACCAAAAAATCACATACAGCGTACAACCAAGTTTCCACTAAGGATCTAAGTTTTGAGATATGTCACTCCTCTTTTTTTTTTTTTTGATGGAAATATGCTTCATTGCATTCATTTATAAATGAAGTTACAACTGTGACTTATCAATACAGGAGAACCAGACTATAAGTCAACTAACGCAACTGCTCAGGAGCTTCCCCGTCAACAAATTTTTTTATGACGGATATTGTTTAAACTTCTACACCTTCTCTCCTGACAACAGTCAAAAGAGAAAGCGCTCTGTCAAAACAGAACTAAAACAACCTTTCTTCCAAAGAAGAAAGGTACACCCACGCTCCATTCTCCCAAGGAGAAGGAGTAAACCCACACTCTCTCCTCCCAAGGAGGAAGAGTACCAACACCTAACTTCCTCCAAAAGAGGAGTAGGACAAAACACCCACATTCCTCCAAAAAAGGAGTGGGACACCAGCCTATTTATTATTTATAAAACCTAATACAGATTAAAAAAAACAAATACTTAAAAAACTGATAATGGGCTTGTGTGCACGTGAGGGCCCAGCCCAAGCCAAAACCCAGCTTGTGTGCACGTGGGGGCCCAACCCGTTAGGGTTGCATCGCTTCCTTTTCCCGCCGCCACCCACTTTCCCTGTTATCCATCCTGCACATGAGCCGGCCACTCCACCACGATGCATGGAAAGTGCCACTGACCCAGGTGAAAGCACGACAACCATGGGGAGGCAGCCCATAAAAACACGCGCCAAAACAGAGCAGCAAGCTCCGTCGCCATCTACCTCTTCCATGGACGCCGTCTCGCCCCGGCCAAGGACCACCATCCTCAGCTCAGACCCATAACCCACAACTCGTACCATAACCAGAGCAGCCCCGCCTCGCCTCGAACCACTTCTCCAGCTCCCTCACTGTTTGCCTTCCTTCCTCGCCGTTTACCATCCACCCACTACGCCGAAAGACCACCGAATGATCTCCGAAGCAAGACATCCACAAAACTTCCTTACCGGAGACCCAGCCCATGAACGCCCGTTCCAAACAGAGCATCACCGGAGATCCCAGGACGACCCATGAACGCCCGTACCAAAACAGAGCATCAAGCTCCGTCCCACACCACCTCTCTCCCACAGTCTCCTCTTCCCTTTTTTCTGCAGAAGCGGCCCAGACGAGCATCTGGCACCCTTTATATGCCAGAGCCAACACAAACACACCAGACTAAACTAGAGAAGCAGGAAAACAAAAGTAAAACAAAACAAAAGAACATGAAAAAAGAGAGGGGAGGGAGGGAGGAGCCGAGGCTCCCACCTCCCTATGTGAAGGATTTTCTGTTTGGCTTTCTAGAGAGAGTAGTTGGAAAAACGCTCAAGTAAACTCTGACCGTAACTCCTCTATGATAACGGTGCAAACTATACTTCTCGGTATGAGTAACTCATGGTTATGTGATGGCACATACTTGCATATTATCCACTTCTCACCATCTTTTTTTATGTCAACATTTCTTTACATCTAATATTCTTTGTCTCATCAGGTTCAAGAATTGTTCGTTCTTTTTGTTTGTTTGTTTCACACTAAGCCCTTCTCTTGTACAAGCATTATATACTCCTTATTGCAAAAACTATTTGTCTTGCATATACCTTGTAAAATGCTTGGATGTCTTTTACATTCTTGAATTCCATAACAACAAATGGCTACAAAGGACCACTACTAGAAGAGGAAATCACATTTACTACATCTTCCACATTCACTCTAACTTCCATATTCACTTCACACTATTATTCCACATTCACATCACTATCCAAATTCGAAATACGATCGTTCAAAGCAAAATAAACACAATATTACCAATAAGAAAAATATCACAATTTGTGCAAAAAATCATGTTTCAATATAGACTAGTGCATTTAACCCAACTTAATATAGTTTTTAGGCAACTCTGTAAATAAACTAATAGCCTTAAAAATGGTTTGGTGCAGCATCAGTGTACACGATTTATTAGAGTGCAAGAAAAAGAATAGATTTAGGCATATCTAATATAACTTAATGGCTCCAATGAATTTCCAATTAAATTAATCAACTATCATTAACAAGACATTAGCATTAACTACTGCTCACAATATAAGGCATAGATTTACGTCCAAAATGAATTGTCAAATAAAGTTAAAAAAACAAAAAACAAAATAAAATCTCACAAGACGTCTCTCCTTTTGTTTACTTCTTCAACCACAATATTAGAGTGCAAGAAAAAAAAATTATTTGACAATGAATAGCGTGGATGTGAATGGGGTAGCTCTGGGGTAAATTTTCTGGTACAAAATTTAGATTTAGAGTGCAATATTTTTTACTCAATCATGCATTCCATAAAGGTAAATGGGGTAGACCTGGGGTAAATTTTTAGGTACAAACAATATTTAAACAGCTCCTACAAAGATGCATTTCTGAAATAAATAAATAAAACAATATAAAAAAATAGAAAACCAAACCATTTTTCAGATGATGGAGGTAGACAAAGGAGGACAGCAGTGGTCTGGTTGTGGCAGCAAAATGGTCCTAGAGTAGCAAATGGTTGACGGTGGTGGCAAGAAAAACTCATAGCGGTTGAGAGTGGAGAAAGAAATCGTTGGGAGTGAGTGAGCTGAGAGATTGGCAAAATGTAAACAACACAAGCAGCGGCTCATGAGAAAGAAATCACAGGTATTTTTTTAATAGAAATCTCCTGTGATGCGGCTCATTAACTTACTGTGTGGAGTGCTTATGTGTCCATTAATCCCAGGAGAACAACACATCCACTCCAAAGCGGACCTAATATCTTAAATTCTAAAATCACAAATCCTACCTTGTTGCTAAATGTAACCCGCCTAAAAAGTCCGTCAAGAGTTAGCCATTAACTCCCTTAATCCCCAATTAGTGTAAGATTGTAATTTTTATTTTTAGAGTTAATTAATTAATTAAATTATTTTTTAAGTTTGAGGATCACACTTTGGGTTTAGTTAGAAGTAGTGAGAGAATTCTAGTATGTTATTTTTAAAATAATTGCCAAGAACCAAGAGAAGATTGACACTTGACATCCTTAGTGGGCTAAGTCGAAAAAAGTAAGTATGGATTGATATAGAGGTAAGCCCAATAGTGTTTTATCTTGGGTCCTCAATCATAAAGGATGTGATGTGTTAGGAATAAAAAAACAAGCCTAAACCTATCTGGATCTATAGCCCCTCTTGAAAAGTCTTAGAGATTTAGCCCAAAACATGTAGAAGGCATTAAGCCTTTAGGCCTAACTTGGTAATAGTAGAGGCCCTTGGCCTAATACTAGATAGACATACCATTTTATATATATATATATATATATTGAAATAAAATTGTATTCATTGATCACTTTGTATTATTCATTACAACATCTCTCCCTCTCTATAATGCTTCGAATATAATCAAGTGTATCTTTTATCCAAACCAATTCAAACTGTAAAAATAAACTTTCCTTTGCCAAAAGATGAGCTGCCTCATTGTAAATTCTATAAGTAAACCGTACTTTCCAATCCTTTCTAAACTTTAGTAGCTGCTTCATACCTTCTATTAGACTTCCATGGTATGATAGATCTTCATTTGTATTATTAACATCATTAACTACCACTTATGCATCTCCCTCGAAAATCACCTTATCAAATCTGAGTTCTCTGCACACATCCATTGCCTTTCCACAAAGCATGATTTTCAGCAACAGCAGGTTGATCAACATTATGCTTCTGTCTCTCTACAACTACTAACATTTCCCCTTCCTTTATCTCTAATTACAACCCCTATACCCACCTTCCTTTCCTTTTTATCCACTACTGCAACCCAATTGACTTTTACATAACTTGGACTTGGTTTCTCCCACCTCAGACTTCTATTGCATCCATCTCCCCTCATTTCTGCTACTACTTACCTTTGCTGTCTGCTAAGCCAATTGGTATTCTATCAGATCATACTTGGCCAATCTTATTACTTGACTTGGAGATTTGAACATGTCTTCAAAAATACATTCATTTCTTCTCATCCATAAGCCCCTCATCACAGCAGCTACCTCTTCCAGTTATGATATATTCAGCTTTTTCATTAATTTTTCCCACAGAGCTAGTAGATCAGATTTTTCAATCTTCATCTTTTGCAATATGCTCAATGAATCTGACCACACATCACCAGCTGAAGGACATTGCCAAACGACATGCATTACTATTTCCTCTTCTTTTCTACAGATGGGGCAATAGGGGTTATCTGTTATTTTCTTCAAGAAAAGGTTTTTCCTTGTAGCTAGATACTCATTAGCAACTTTCCATAGGAATAATTTGACTTTCCCTGGAACATTCATTTTCCATATGCTTTCCCAACTTTTATCCCTCTCTTGATGCCTTGAATTTTTACCTCTACTAGCCATCTTTCTTTCAAGCTCCAAGTGGTATGCACTCCTTACAGAAAACAATTCTGTTTTTTATGGACCCCAAATCATTTTGTCTTCCACATCCATGCTGCTCAATGGCATGCTACATATCTGATCAGCTTCCTCTTTACTGAAAATTCTTCTAATCAATATCTCAATCCACTCCCCTCTACATTGCATTAGCTCACACACTCTTGCTTCATAAAATTCTTCTAATCAATATCTCATTCCACTCCCCTCTACATTGCATCAACTCACACACTCTTGCTTCATTATTTAGAACCAAAACTAGAGATTGTACAGTGAAAAGTTGAAGGTGTTGCTAGCCATCTTTGACCCCATATTTTGATTCTGTCATCATTACCAACCTTCTATCTTAGTCCCTTCCTCAAAAGACTCACTGCATTCCACACACTTCTCCACATATAAGATGGCATGTGACCCAATTTTGCTTCCAACAGGGACTTGTCTTTGAAATACTTTTCTTTAAGGATCTTAGCGGCCATACTGATCGTATTCTGCAATAATCTCCACCCCTGCTTGGCCAAAAGAGCCATATTGAAGCTCTCTATGTCCCTATAGCCCAGGCCCCCCTTCCCTTTCTGTTTCCCCATCCTCTCCCAGAAACACCAATGAACACCACACCCTTTATGTTGATTACCCCACCAAAACTTAGCAAGCATGATATTAAGCTCCCTGCACAGTTTCTTTGGTAGTTGAAACACACTCATTGTATAAGTGGGCACTGCTTGAAGGACAACTTTAATTAAGGCTTCGTTCTTGTAGCTGACAAAAAAGAGTTTTTCCAGTTACTGATCTTCTTCCGTACTCTCTTTTATGCTCCCAAAAGCATTGTATTTTAATTTCCCTACTACTACAGGTAGTCCCAAATACCTCTCATAGTTGCCTTTCATCACTGCTCCACCTCCCTCCATTATCCTGCTTTTGTCTTCCTCTTTTGAATTGGAACTGAAAAAGACAGTTGTTTTGTCCTTTTTTAAGAATTGACTTGATCCTTTTTCATATTTCCACAACAAACCTTGAAGTTTTACCCATTCCTCTATCTTAGTTCTGCCAAATAGTATGTAGTCAGTAGCAAAGAGTAAGTGATTAATTCGAGTCCCACCCCTTGCAATTGTCACTGCCCTTGTCTCTTCCCTTATATCTGAGTTGTTTAGCAAAGATCTAAGTCCCTCAGCACATAGTATAAAAAAATATGGAGACAATAGGTCTCCTTGCCTCAAACTTCTTAAGGGCTTTATTCTCCCACCTAGTTTGCCATTTACAAGAATAGAATAGGAAACAGTTGACAGACACTTCATAGTCAATTCTATCCACTCATTATAGAAACCCATCTTCTTCATAATAGCTTGCAAGTATGGCCATTCAATCCTATCATAAGCTTTGGACATGTCAAGCTTGATAGCCATACTCCCAACTTTGTCATTTTTCATCACTTTCATTGTGTACAAAACCTCATATGCTACCATAATATTGTTAGTAATTAACCTCCTAGGTATGAAAGCACTTTGATTAGGGGAACTAATTTCATTTAACACTCTTTTCAACCTATTAGCCATCACTTTTGCCATTATCTTATAAGCTACATTACACAAATTGATGGGTTCAAAATCACTAGCCATCGTTGGTTCTTAAATCTTTGGGATAAGTGCTATATAAGTGAAGTTTGCATGAGGAGTTAAGGAGTTAACATTCAGCTAAGCCAACACCGAGTTACTAACTTCCTCAACAATTAGATGCCAATGCTTTTGGTAAAAACAAGCTCCAAAGTCGTCAGGTCCAAGGACTTTAGAAAAGCCATTTGTCTTATTGCTTTTTCTACTTCCTCTCTGATAAAAGTTTTTGAAAGGTGGTCATTCATCCCCCTTGTAACACATGGTGTCAAGTTCTTCAAACAATCTTCAATCCACAATCAGAATCTGAGGAGGTGAATAGATTCTTAAAAAAAAAAAAACATTTGAATGCCCATTCCAAACCTTTTGGACTCGTGTACCTCCTATTCTACTCATCAACTATCATTTATATTCTATTGTGCCTTCTCCTTTGGTTAGCACAACTATGAAAGAACTTAGTATTTTTGTCCCCCATTTGATACCAGTTCACCTTAACTCTTTGCTTCTACCTCAAGTCCTTCTTCTCCAATATGGCCTCAATCTCTCTTTGTAAAGCTTTGATAATTGTAGTATTGTGGCACCCTTAATTTTCTTGTAGCTCTCTTAACAATTATGTTTTATCTTTGAAGACTCTCCTCTGATCATAGGCCATTTGTTTACTCCATCTAAGTAGAGCTCCCCTAGTGTCATCTAGCTTATTCAGTAGCCCCTTTGATGGTTCCCCACATATTAACCCCTTCTGCCATACTTCTTTTAAAACTTCTTCACAATTCTCTTCTATAGACCAACAAGCTTCAAACCTAAATAATCACTTATGTCTCCATCCTCTCTCTATTTTCTGGTTCATGCACAATAAGATAGGTCTGTGACCTGAGCTCCTTGCAACCAAAACTTCCACCCATCCTTATGAATGAAACTCCTTCCATTTTAGATTGGCTACAGCCTGTCAAGTCTTTCTTTGGTAAATGACTCATGCTCTTGCCTTTTAGTCCATGTATATGTGTCCCCTCTCCAACCCAAATCAAACATACCCCCCATCTCCAACACCTCTCTAAAACAAGCAATCTGTCTTTCTAATTTTTGCCTCCCATCTCTCTTCTCATCATGTACCAATATCTCATTGAAATCACCTACTACACACCACCCTTGATCATCTTGTGGTTTTAAAGAGCTTAATAATCTCCATATCTCTTCCCTCAAATTGGTTTCAACTATCCATAGAAGCTTGTTAACAGCCATTTACCATTTCCTTCCAAATCTTTAATCCAAGCATTGACATGCCACTGAGAGTAGTTCACCACCTCAACTTCCATAGGTTGGTTCCATAGCAGCATAAAGCCCCCTTCATTCCTACTGGTTCAATTACCAAACAGCCTTCAGCCGTGAGGCATCAACCGCCCAGCCCCGCCGTTCGCCGGCGCCGTGTCCCTCACCGCCCCCACCGGTCGCTTCCCCTCCGGCCGGTGACCATCCCCTCCCGTTCCCAGCCCCAACCGGCCGGCCGTTTGGCCGGAAAAAGCTCCTCAAGCCGCACGGTTTGTGGCTCGATCCGCCGCCGTCGCTCCACCTCCGGCCACCACCTCTTCACCACTTCTTCCCCTACTCCTTACCGACCTAACCCACCCATCCCCGGCCTCAAACGGTCACCGGAGCGGCTCCCACGAGCTCAACTCCGATTTGCCCTTTTTCCGCCCCTACCGGCGTTTTCGCCGCCACCCACGGCCAAAACTCACTTCCACTAGCTTCATAAACATCTCTAGACCATTCCCTATCAATTTGGTGTCTTGGTTTGTCCCCGGTCAAAAGTGGGTATTTTGCGACCCACGGGAACAGTGCATTTGCACTGTTACGTTGCTTTCGCATCGCCGTTCGCTTCGCGCCGAACCTTCTAAAAATCCTATATAGCGCTGTAAGTATTTTCCAAACGCTACTTTTAGATTTAAATGTATTTTACTCTTTCAATAAATTATTTGGTTGGTTCGCTGATTCCGGACTGAGTCCGAGGAGTTCGGGGGTCGGATGGATGGAGGACGGAGTTGCTTGTTTTGTTGTGCTATGGTTGATTTTATTTGTCGAGCATTGAAATTGGCATTTACATGATGCATGCACTTGTATTTTATTTTATTGGAAAAATCATGTTTTATTGGCGTAAATGATTTTTGGGAGTGTGCGTATCACGAGCCCAAGCCGGGATGGGTTATTATCTCGGTGGAGCTCCTCTGGTCACTCGGGAGTGGATAATACTGAGTGACATCCCCTGGGTTGTCGCCGGGCGACGACCGGATCGCACGATACGGTAACGCTGTCGTGTCGACTCCGTGGTCCTTTTAGTGGCGGGGACTAGAGGATGGCCTAGCCAGGTACGCGCGAGTTGGAGGCGCGAGTCTGGGCATCGCTCGTGTAGGTGTCACACGCGTAGACGTTACCTGCGGTGTGGCACAGAGCCAGAGTGTGCGGATGATCCCTAGGGGAGATCATGGTGCATGCATAATTGGTTGGTTTTCATGGTTTTCGGATATGGGCCATTTTCTGGGAAAATGGCGATGGTCTTGTGATCCATTTTCGGGGAAAATGGTGGTTTGGGCCATTATCTGGGATAATGGCGAGGCTTGGTTTTTAAGGTTATGTTTTTAAGCCAAATGGGTTTTTGGCGTGCGTGGAAAATATGATTTATGAGTTTTGGAGCATTGACATTCATTCATACTTGTTGTTTGAGTTTAATATGCTTTTATCTAGTGGTGTTTGGATTTTACTTACCTGCGGCACCATTTTTGGTACCGTAGATTTTGATGCAGCGTTCGAGGAGGAGGAGGAGGCTGAGCCCGAGGATACGGCTCCGCCGGAGTTCTGATTTGAAGTTATGCTTTGTACTTAGTTTTAAAACAATATTTATATCATGTAATATTTTATTATGTGCCTTTGAACCGTTTGTATTTTATTTAAGAAAAATTCTGGTACTTAGTATTTGACTTTGCTATCCGCTGCGTATCTTCTTGTGCACATTTGTCGCTTGCACACACTTGGCACCGTCGATAGGATGGTGACCCGTGATGTCACCATCCGGGCGCCTCGAATTCCCCGTTTTTCGTACGTGGGGATTTTGGGGGCGCCACATTTTTTAATGACAAATTTGTATTTTACTAAAACCAGAAAACCGGACCAGAAACCTGTAAAACTGGAGTACCGGTTTATGAGGGAAATCGGTGCGTAATCGGTTTTGAAAAATACAAAACCAATGCCTAACGGTTCGATTCTAAATTTTGTCCAAAACCGGACCGGTTACACCCCTAATGCCAACGTTTAAAAATGAAAAGAATTTTCCAAGGGCATAAGAATTTTTTTCCAAAATATATATATTTATACATATATGTTAAGTGTAAAACCTGATGTGAGAAATGAAGTGAAATGCAGGGAATAGATTCATGGGATTAACAATTTTAACTATCTAAGGCCCCATTTGGTTCCTGTAGTAAGGAACAAAACTTTTTTTTTTTTAGAAGTCTCCCTTGCAGGTTTGGCTCGGGGGGGACAAAAATGTGATGTGAACAGTAGTGGATTCCAATAGTTTTACAACTTCTCATAAATATATTTAAACTCATTTTAACATCAAAACACACTTTAAACTCATCTTAAGTGGGTCCCACAAAACTCACTCAACCATCTCAACTCACCACTATTCATAGAGAACTCAGCTCAATTCAGCCCAAAATCCAAATGCAATCTAAATGAAACGGTGCGCATTGTTTAAGCAATATGGTGCGTTGTGAGTTAGTGTAATATGAGTTGAAACGGTATATGTTGCACCTGTTTATACTAGTTGAGTGATACGTTGTTGTTTTACATAAAAAGGGGCTTATAAAAGCAAATGCCTCGTATGACTTTGTATTGAAGAGTTTTAATAGAAATTTAACAATAACAGGAGGTTAGAAGTCCCTCAAAGGCTTCTTCCAAGAATTCCATTCTTGATTCTTGGATTTAAATCATTTCATTGCTCACAATTCTTTGAGTTCTTGATTCAGGTTTATTTGTGTGAGTTGTTATTGGTGCAAGGTACTTAATAGTGGTATCAGAGAGGCCGATCCTCTCATGGCAGAAGGAACTAGAGCAGCATTGAAGATGCATCAAGAAAGTACACATAAGCAGCATGAAGGCACTTAGAAGTAGCTTGATGATCATCGTCAGGCAATTTTGGGCATAATTGACAAGTTAGACCAACTTGTTGATATGAATAAGTCTTTTGTTGAAAGTCGTCAAGTACAAGTTCTAGGAGATGTTTCTAATGATAAAAGATTAATGAATAATGATGATAGAAGTTTCCAACAGAGGGGTGTAAGGTTAGAATCTCCCCATTTCAATGGGACTAACCCTATTGGGTGGATTTTTAAGGCCATCCAATATTTTTATTTCCATCAATTTTTAGTAAGTCAGAGATTGTTGATGGCCTCTTTTCATATGGAAGGGGAGGCATTGGTCTGGTACCAGGATGTTGTGGATTGTGGACTATTTACGAGTTGGGATTCTTTTATCAAAGCTCTACAAGTGAGATTTGGTCCTACTGCTTATGATGATCCTATAGAGGCCTTGACAAGATTGAAGCAAACATCATCTGTTGTTGTGTATAAGTTTTAGTTTGAAATGTTATCAAATAGGCTTAAAGGGTTTTCTGAGATGCACAAGTTAGGTTGTTTCTTGAGTGGATTAAAGGATGAAATTTGATTGTCAATTTGAATGTTCAATCCTATTAATCTCAATGCAGCTTTTAGGTTATTAAAGATTCAAGAAGAGTATCTTTTGTCAAATAGAAGACACTAGAAGAGTGGAAGGGAAGCATGAGTGGATTGGTGAGAAAAGTTTGGAAATAGGGGTGAAAAGAAGTAAAGTGAATAGGTTTGCACAACCTATTAGAAAAATCTCATCTGCTCAAATGGATAAGAAGAGGAGAAAGGGCCTGTGCTATCATTATGAAGAGAAGTGGAATCCAACCCATGTTTGTAAAAATCCAAAAGTTTATTTGTTGCAAGTTGAAGATCATGAACAAGAGGATGCTGTTATTAATGCTGAGAGTGAAGAGGATAGTGAAGAAGTTACAACCTTGATAAAAAGCAAAGGGAAGGAAAAAGAAGGGCTAGAAATTTTGATTCATGTAATTGTTGGTTATCATAATAATAATGCGATGAAGTTGCTAGGCAGGGTTGGTACATGTTCAGTGGAAATTTTAATAGATCCAAGAAGTACTCACAACTTCCTGTATTTAATTGTTATAAATGCAGTCAAGCTTAAGATGTTTTTTTTTATTCAAGCTTGTAAGTAAGGGTAGCTAATGTGGCTAAAGTTTTGAATAAGGGGACTTGTGAAGAGGTGATTATAATTTAAGGGGCTACGTTCAAAGTACCTTTCCATGTTTTATCATTGGGGGGTTGTGATGTTGTGCATGAGGTCTAGTGGTTGAGGACGCTAGGTCTTATTAATTGGTATTTCACTAGCATGTCAATGAGCTTTTGTGTGGCCCAAGTGAAGCTATCCTTACAAGGCTTAAATTATGATAATATAAATGTTCAGCCTTGAGAGAATTGATTTAAGTCTTCTTTGATAGGAAAGCAAGATTGGTTTTTGCGGTTGATGGCAGTGGAAGCTGTTTAGAATGTTAAGAAGAAGCCTGTGCAGTTGGTTGAAGTTCTGGAAGAATTCAAAGAGGTTTTTGCTATTAGTCTGCCACAAAGAAGGGCTTTTGATCATCATATTTCATTGAAGTAAGGAATATGACCTATTTCAGTAAGGCCCTACAGGTATCTCCACTACCAGAAATCTGAAATTGAAAAAATTGTCCAAGAGTTATTGAAGTTTGGAGTTGTGAGGCCTAGGCAAAGTCATTTTTCTTCACCGGTCTTATTGTTAAAGATGGCAAATGGAACTTGGAGAATATGCATTGATTATCATGCACTTGATCAAGAAACTATCAAAGACAAGTTTCCAATACCTGTCATTGATGAGCTTCTTGATAAATTATTTAAGGCAAAAAAATTTTTCTAGTTGGATTTAAGATTTGGTTATTACTAGATTAGGGTCAAAGCTAAGGATATTGAAAAAACAGCTTTTAGAACTCATGAGGGCCACTATGAGTTCTTAGTTATGCCTTTTGAGTTTACTAATGCCCATGCAACCTTTCAAGGTTTCATGAATGACATCTTCAAACCCTTATTAAAAAGATTTGTTTTAGTATTCTTCTATGACATTTTAATTTACAGTTCAAGTTTAGTAGAACATGTTGAACAGCTTAGAACTATATTGGGGGTGTTGAACCAACATACTTTGTTTGTAAAGATGCTCAAGTGCAAAGTTGGGTTGGAAGAAATCGATTATTTAGGCCATCTAATTTCTGGAAGTGGAGTTAAATGCGATCCTTCAAAGATTTCTGCAATGTTGGAGTGGCCCATTCCTAAATCTGTAAAGGCCTTGAGAGGGTTTCTTGGTCTTAAAAGTTAGTATATGAAGTTTATAAAAAACTATGGCATGATTGCAGCCCCATTGACTGAGTTACTTAAGAAGATTCTTTTGCTTGGAGTGAGGCAGCGACTCAAGCATTTTTAGAATTCAAGACAACTGCAACTTAGCCTCTTGCGTTAAGGTTGCTAGATTCTTTTCAAAGTTTCATGATTGAGTGTGATACTTTTGGTTAGGGGGTTAGGAGCTATACTTGTGCAGGAGGGTCAGCCTATAGCTTTTTATAGCAAAGTTTTGAAGGGCAAAACACTCTTATTGTCCACTTATGAGAGAGAATTGCTAGCATTAGTCTCTACAATTGCTAAATGGAGACCATATTTGTTAGGTTGAGCCTTCAAGGTCAAGATTGATCAACAAGGTTTGAAGTATTTATTTGAACAAAGGGTTGGCAATGAGGTCCAACAGAAATGGCTTTCGAAGTTGATGAGCTATAATTTCTTGATTATAAGAGGGGTAAAGATAATAAAGTGGCTGATGCACTTTGAAGAAAATCTGAGGAGGAGGTAGCTGTCTTGACACTAATTACATTTCCAACTTCAGTTATGATTGAGGAGTTGAAGTAGAGTTATCAGTTATGTGCAAACACCAGTGGCATTCTCTTAAGGCTTCAACAAGGTCAAGAGGGACCTAAGCATTATACCCTGCAACAAGGCTTGCCGTTGAGGAAATGCAAGATAGTGGTGGTGCAAAATTCTCCTTTCAAACTTAAGGTGTTACAACACATTCACCATAACCCACAAGTTGGCCACGTGGGATACCATAAGACACTGCATAGAGCTAAGTAGGATTTTTTTCTGGGCAGACATGAGAAAGGATATCAGAAAGTTGGTCAAAGAATATGAGACATGTCATAAAAGTAAGAATGAGACAGTTCACCCAACTGGCCTTTTGTAGCAATTGCCTATTCCCTCATCTCCATGGTAGGATATTTCAATGGATTTTATAAAGGGATTGCCTCTTTCTAAAGGATCTACAGTAATTTTTGTGGAAGTGAACAGGCTTACAAAGTTTGGGCATTTCTTCCCTATGGCCCATCCTTATACAGCCACTGAAGTAGCTGAGATATTTTATTAATGGAATTTTCAAGCTACATGGACTTCCCCAGTCAATTGTTTCTGATCGAGACACCATTTTCACAAACACTTTCTAGAAAGAACTATTTCCAGTCAATTGTTTCAAGTTTTGCCTATCATCAACAATCTGATGGGCAGACTGAAGCTTTGAACAAGGTTTTGGAAGGCTACTTGAATGTTATACTAGTGACAAACCTAAGGATTGGAGTTTGTGGATTCCTATTGCAGAATGATGTTATAATACCACTTGTCACTCCTCTACTGGTTTATGCCTTTTTGAGACTCTTTATGGATTTCCACCTCCTATATTGTTATCTTACATTTTTGGCACTACTGCTAATGCTGCATTGGATCAACAACTTAGGTCAAGAGATGAGATTATGACCTTGTTAAAAGAGAATTTGCTAAAGTCTCAACAGAGAATGAAACTGTTTGCTTACAAGAAGAGAATGGAAAGAGTTTTTGAAGTAAATGATTGGGTGTTTTTGAGGCTTCAACCTTATAGATAAAAGTTTGTGGCTATGAGGCATAATCTAAAGTTTGCTCCAAGATTTTTTGGTCCCTTTAAAGTGTTGCAAAAAGTTGGTTCTATGGCTTATAAGTTGGATTTACCTAATTGTTCAAAGCTACATCTAGTATTTCATGTTTCTAACTTAAAAAAGAAATTTGGTTAGAATATTACTCCACTGCCTACACTTCCACCCTTGGATTCTCAAGGTCAAGTCCAGCTTGAACTTGAATAGATTTTGAAGAGGAGATTGAGGAAGATAGGTCAACATGCAACTACTAAAATCTTAGTGTAGTGGCTTGGTGCACCAACTGAGGATAATTCATGGGAGTTGCTGTGCGTTCTGCTAAGGCTTTACCCACACCTTGTGGGCAAGGTCCTTAGGGGGAATTTATTAGGCCCTTGAGGTCAAGGACCTTAAATGGGGAGAGATTGTTAAGTGTAAAACCTAATATAAGATATAGAGTGAATTGCGGAGAATGGATTCATGAGATTAACGGTTTTAATTGTCTAAGTGAAACGGTGCGCATTGTTTAAGTGAAACGATGCATTGTGAGTTAGTATAATATGGGTTGAAACGGCGTGTGTTGCACCTATTTGTATTAGTTGAGCCTGATACGTTGTCGTTTTACATAAAAATGGGCTTATAAAAGCAGAGGGCTTGTATGATTCTGTATTGTAGAGTTTTAATAGAAATTTAGTAATAACATGGGGTTGGTAGTTCCTCAAATGATTCTTCCAAGAATTCCATTCTTGATTCTTGGATTTCAGTCATTTCATTGTTTACAATTCTTTGAGTTCTTGATTCAAGTTTCTTTGTATGAATTGTTCCTGGTGCAAGGTACTTAACAAAATACCTGTGAAAGGGAATTGAGAAGAACCAAACTCCATATACCCATATGCAAAGGAAATGAGGAGAAGACCTTTGTGATAAGAGAACGATAGACTTATTTATTTTTTAAAATCTAGGATTTGTTTTCTTTATTTTTTTATTTTTATTTTTATTTGTAAAGTGACTACATTAGTGAAAAAACATTACAACAAGGGATTTGTTCTTTTCCCTAGTAATTATATTTTAATTTTCAGATACATGTAATTTTAAATTTTGATCTTGGACTAGGAACACAATATGTGAGAATATCATATAAAATATTGTTCACTTATTATAGTTGTCATCTACGTACAAGCCTTCCATTTAAGTCAAATTTAGGGACCAAATGAGGGCTAGAGAAGTTTTCCATTTGGATCCTTAGCAAGATAGATAGGAAAAATCGTTGTCATCTAGCACGGTGACTACACTCCTCTCCACATATAAAATCTTTTTTTCAGGGGAAGGTGGCTGCTTGATAATGCACCCGAACTCCACGGTTCGGGCAGATTAGCCTGGTTTCATCTGGATCTAACCCACCAAACACACACACATACATTACATACAAATATACATACATACATACATATATGGCTGGTTTTATACCTTGAATTCAATTCAGCCATCGTGGCCTTAAACAAAAGCATGTCCAGTTCTTATTTCAGTGAGTGTCTGGACAAATACATAATAAGTCTACAGTATACAATCCCATATACAACCAAACCGATTGGAAACTTCCAACTTATAAAGTGCGTTATGCGTACACCTCTCCAACTTATAATAACTGACTAGATTTCTGCTGTAGGAAGGCCTCCAGAGTTGAATTTTTCTCCTGGTAATCTTTGAATTCAACTCTCCTTCCATGACCTGCAATCAATTCAATCTCTTAGATCGACTATCAAAAGTGGCACTAGTGTGATCAACGAGAAAAAGTATATGACGGGCAAACCCAATTCTGTAATTAGAGATAAATTAAAACGATTAAGGACTTTTCAATTGGTTTATCTGCTTCACCAAGGAAGTGAGAAAGTTGCATACAACTTGAGCAGCAGCACTAGTATCAAAAGTCTTAGATAAAGCCATTTGATCATACATATATACTAAGCAATTGAGCCATTTAGCTGGGCACTGGGGGCAGTGCAACACCCAAATTCTGGGTTCAACTGGCTATTTTGAGTTTTTCAGTACCCTGATCTGGGTGTCAAATATATAGAGAGGATAGAAAAAATAAATACCATATGAAAAACAAAGTAGATAACGATAAGGAACAAAAACCAAAGATAATACAGATAGATAAGTTATGATGAACTAATAGAGGGGGTCCCAGCGGCAGCGCCAGGTAGGGGGGAGATTGAAATAAGCCAGGCCAAGGAGTACTAAAATAGTCCATATTCTTGGTCAACTAGTGTAACAGCCCGCTAAAATTATCAGTTTTGGATTATTTCCCGACAGCAATCACATCTCTCTCATCTTTACCCTCATCTGGAATCACGCGTATAGATTATCTTTTCTGTAAATCACGTAATTTGTTCTTCATCGACAGCTGTAAAATCATGAGTCTTCCAAGACCACGCCTAGCCTTTCTCAAGCCCAAACTACCACTTTATGTGGTGGACAGCCACCGTACGCCGCCACGTACGTTCCTCCGACGCATGTTCGTGACGAACAACGAGCGACGCGCGGGTTATCCCGTCGATGGTATAACCTTCTATCTCTAGTTATTTTACGTTTAAAATAGTTAGTTGGTTGGTTTGTGAATTGTGTAGTTGTATTTGTGGAGTTCGTTGCGTAGTTGTGAAGGAAGTGTGGTTGTGAAGTGTTGAGTTTGATTGTGTATTTTGTGGACTGTGCTGTGAAGTATAGGCGTGAGATGGATGCCGTAGATGTGATACGGCGGGTTGTGTGAAGAGAATACGCGTGTAGCGTACTCTGTGTAATGCAGCGACGCGCCGCGCGACGTGCGCTGTAATGATGTGTGTCGTAGAAGGAAGGGAGTACGCATGTAGTGTACTCCGTGTTGTATGGCGATGCATCGTGTGATGTGCATCGTGTTGATGAGTGTTGTAGCGAAGGAAGTACGCGTAGTGCGTACTCCGTGTCGCGTAGCGATGCACTGTGAGACGTGTATCGCAGTGATGGGTTTTGTAGTGTGGATGGAAGAGAGTTCACGTGAGTGTACTCTGTATTAAGTCGTGAAACACCGGATGGCGTGTCACGAAGGGTTGGATGGCGTAACAGAGAAGTGTAGAGCATGGTGTAGTGTTGGGAAACTGTATGACAGTGTCCCGAAGCAGTGGTGTTATGGATTATAGTCTGGGGTGACTGGTGTCATCTTGTGGTTGACTATGGCTAAGAGTATATGGATTGAGAAAGGAATTGTTTGTTGGTTATTATTGATAATTTTAATGAACTTGTTTTAGTGCAAAGGCTTTATGAAGTCAAATTATCTCTTCTGAGTATAGTGAAACCTCAAGTTGCCGTGGGTTGCAAGTGCTCATAATATGACAATTGAGTTCAGAAGTGAAAATCTTAAGGACTTGAGTGTTCCTCTTCCAGCTGTTGTGCAGTTCCTCGTGTTTCGCACCCTTTTCTCATAGAACGCGACGATCGAGGTAAGTTAGCCTCTAACTTACTATCAGTTTATTGTGTATGTGTGATGTGTAAGAGAACTACAATTTATGTATGTATGTTATCGTATATGCCATGTCATGCTATGTCATTACATGTTTATCTGCTACGAATGATTTAATCTCTCATGAATAATTATCTGTTACATAATCTTTTCTGTCATACAATGATGTATGTTATAAGTATGCCATGAAATGTTATGATTAAATCATATTGTGCCATTTACAAGTATACGCCATGTTAGAAAAGTATATGATATTAATTAATATCTCATGCATTAAGAAAGATAAGACATGTTATGTTACTTATAATACGTGGGGCCACAACAACTGTGGAGTACGTATTATATTTATGTTACTTATAATGCGTGGGGCCACAACAACTGTGGAGTACGTATTATATTTATGTTATGTTACTTATAATGCGTGGGGCCACAACAACTGTGGAGTACGTATTATATTTATGTTACTTATAATGCGTGGGGCCACAACAACTGTGGAGTACGTATTATATTTATGTTATGTTACGTATAATACGTGGGGCCACAACAACTGTGGAGTACGTATTATATTTATGTTACTTATAATGCGTGGGGCCACAACAACTGTGGAGTACGTATTATATTTATGTTATGTTACGTATAATACGTGGGGCCACAACAACTGTGGAGTACGTATTATATTTATGTTACTTATAATGCGTGGGGCCACAACAACTGTGGAGTACGTATTATATTTATGTTATGTTATTTATAATGCGTGGGGCTACAACAACTGTGGAGTACGTATTATATTTATGTTATGTTACTTATAATGCGTGGGGCCACAACAACTGTGGAGTACGTATTATATTTATGTTACTTATAATGCGTGGGGCCACAACAACTGTGGAGTACGTATTATATTTATGTTATGTTACTTATAATGCGTGGGGCCACAACAACTGTGGAGTACGTATTATATTTATGTTACTTATAATGCGTGGGGCCACAACAACTGTGGAGTACGTATTATATTTTATGTTACATGAAGTATGGGGCCACAACAACTGTGGAGCATACACTACATGAGACACAGCAATTGTGACATGTAGAATACGTGGGGCCACAACAACTGTGGAGTACGTATTATATTTTATGTTATGTGAATTCATGGGGCCACAACAACTGTGGAGCATGAAGTATGGGGCCACAACAACTGTGGAGCATACACTACATGAGACACAGCAATTGTGACATGTAGAATACGTGGGGCCACAACAACTGTGGAGTACGTATTATGTTTTATGTTACTTGAATACGTGGGGCCACAACAACTGTGGAGTACGTATTAATGCACGTTATTAATCAAGACAATTAAATAAGATTCCAAGTTTATGTTAAGTCAAGTTTCAGATCAAGTTCATGTTATGTTATGCTCACGTACATGTTATGTTCATGTTCATGTTATGTTCCAAGTTCATGTTCACATCATGTTATGTTCACGTTTATGATACGTTCAAGCTCACGTTCATGTTATGTTATGTTCATGTCCATGTTATGTTTCACGTTCATGTTATGTTGATTGTTCATGTTATGTTTTAAGCTTAAGTTCATGCCATGTTAAGTCAAGTTCAGTTCACGCTTAAGTTCTGGTTAAGTCATGCTATATGTCAAGTTATACTATGTTTATGTATGACTATAATTATGCATTTATGCTTTTACTGCCATGCATGCATTTTTAACCTGTGTATAAGTTTTATGTTAACTTACTGAGATTTGTAATCAAATCTCACTGTGGTAGTCCCAACTACCATTCCCCCCGAATGGTAGATCTTGTTACAGGACCCAAAGGAGAATTGGAATCTGACCAACTGAATACGGTCGACTAGGCCACGGTGCGATGTTGATGATGGTATAGTATTTAACTTAGGTTAATACTTGTACTTTTGGAGTTGTATCTCAAGTATTCTTTTGATCACAACCATTTTAGACTAGTGTGGTGATCACGGCTTTTTAGTATGCCTTTATGTATGAATTATGTTTCAAGTATTTGGGATATATTTAGTTGGTGCATAGTATTGCTAAAGAAAAAGATTATCCGCTGCGAATATTGCATAATGTTAGATGCATGTTAGGAACATTGCATCTTATATGTCATGAACGGGGGCAGGTAACCTTGTGTTGCATGTCTCGACGCTTCAAATGTCCTTCAATCCCAAGGGAATTTGGGGGCGTCACATAGATCAGAAGCAATACGTCTCTGGGTTGTAAATCCACATGTCCTTAGGAAATGCACCAAATACTAGGCTTGAGATTTTAGTCTTCATTAGGCTTGAATTTCTTCGAGATCATGTGCAGAAAAGCGATATAGTAATAGAGTTCACAAACACACATGATCAGTTAGCAGATATTTTCGCAAAACCTTTACCAGAAGATAGATTATATATGATTAGAAGAGAAATAGGTATGAAGCATGTTACGAATATCTCTTAAAGGATAAAACCAGAGTTCATAAATATAAAGAGATATTTTTTTTAATAAAATGCTTCTACATAAACTTGAGGTTCTTAGCCTCATGTTGGAGACGCTCACTCTCTTCATACAATATCATATCATCCCTATTCATGGGAGCTGGCAAGCGGAATGAAGAATCCAGTAGAGTTTTCAGCTGTTTATTCTGCTGCCGAAGGATTCCTTCCCTGGTGTGAGACTCTTGAACAATTCGTTGAAGTACAACAATTTGTTCTTTAAGCCTTTCAACCTCTTGGTTTTTGGCTTGTACCCGCTGGGAAAAAGCAATTATAGAAGATGAGTAGCGAGTCCCAAGACTCACCAAGTCGTAGACAGCATCGGAGTCTGACTTATTAGCCATACTAGTATTTTCTTGCTGCAGCATGGCACCTATGGCAGCTGCAGAAAGGACAGGAGATTGAGGTGCTGAATACCTCATGGATGGATCTAGGGAAATGTTAGAAGATTGAGCCATTGAGAAAAGAACTGAAAACTTAAGGCGAGAATGTTGAAGGAATGCAGAGGAGTTATAGAGATGAGAATAAGTTTTGATGCATATTGGATTGAGTTGAAGACTGGCTTTATAGAGATAACATAAAGAAGAAGACAAACTAGTTTCTCTTCAAATCTTATTTAGTCAAAAGAAATACAAGATATGCTGGACACGCTTTGTCAAAAGTTTCTTACTAAGCCAGCTAGATTAACAGTAGTTTGTCCCTATTTCTCTAGAAAACGATGAACCTCTGCTGTTATCTGCCGATGTTGACCCTGTATCTGAATCCTTTCTCGTTCCAGCTCTTCTATTCGTGGTTGCAGATCATGAGCATACCAATCTGCAAATTTCTTCAACTCTTGGTTTTCTTGCTGTAGCCTTTTATTTTCTCTATCCTTATTAGCAAGCTTCTGTTGTAACTCAGATATTTGGATGTTAAGATGATCAATCTCACTTACCCTCGCCAGTAACCTCCGAGACATGATCGTAACAGAGGCAGCATATTGACTACTGAGCTTCCATGATTCTGTAATAATCTCAGAATCAGTCCTACTAGAAGAACAGTTCGCTGCTCCTATCGTAGTATTGACGACCTCAGGAGAAAAGATTGATGGTTGATGCGTCAAGGGTTCCTGATTCAAGTCTGGAACATTAGTGGAAGAGTTTTGCCCAGCCATTATTTTGTTATGGAAAAACAAAACACAGGTCAAGAAGCGATGTTTTTCTTTCCGATGGATGAAGATGATCCTGTTTCTTTATAGAAACTCAAAGCCTTCAATCACGGTTGTTATCAACATCAGGCGTTTGTTCAAATCGCCAGCTGTATTAAATTCATAGAGTAGGCCCCTAGACTTTGCAGCACTTGTCGGGTGACGAACGGTTCTTTTTTTTCAAACTATCTACAGTGTTTTAAGCGTGTTTTACGTTTGTACTTGCGTCGATTTCGAGGACGAAATCTTCTTTTTAGGAGGGGAGGATGTAACAGCCCGCTAAAATTATCAGTTTTGGATTATTTCCCGACAGCAATCACATCTCTCTCATCTTTACCCTCATCTGGAATCACGCGTATAGATTATCTTTTCCGTAAATCACGTAATTTGTTCTTCATCGACAGCTGTAAAATCATGAGTCTTCCAAGACCACGCCTAGCCTTTCTCAAGCCCAAACTACCACTTTATGTGGTGGACAGCCACCGTACGCCGCCACGTACGTTCCTCCGACGCATGTTCGTGACGAACAACGAGCGACGCGCGGGTTATCCCGTCGATGGTATAACCTTCTATCTCTAGTTATTTTACGTTTAAAATAGTTAGTTGGTTGGTTTGTGAATTGTGTAGTTGTATTTGTGGAGTTCGTTGCGTAGTTGTGAAGGGAAGTGTGGTTGTGAAGTGTTGAGTTTGATTGTGTATTTTGTGGACTGTGCTGTGAAGTATAGGCGTGAGATGGATGCCGTAGATGTGATACGGCGGGTTGTGTGAAGAGAATACGCGTGTAGCGTACTCTGTGTAATGCAGCGACGCGCCGCGCGACGTGCGCTGTAATGATGTGTGTCGTAGAAGGAAGGGAGTACGCATGTAGTGTACTCCGTGTTGTATGGCGATGCATCGTGTGATGTGCATCGTGTTGATGAGTGTTGTAGCGAAGGAAGTACGCGTAGTGCGTACTCCGTGTCGCGTAGCGATGCACTGTGAGACGTGTATCGCAGTGATGGGTTTTGTAGTGTGGATGGAAGAGAGTTCACGTGAGTGTACTCTGTATTAAGTCGTGAAACACCGGATGGCGTGTCACGAAGGGTTGGATGGCGTAACAGAGAAGTGTAGAGCATGGTGTAGTGTTGGGAAACTGTATGACAGTGTCCCGAAGCAGTGGTGTTATGGATTATAGTCTGGGGTGACTGGTGTCATCTTGTGGTTGACTATGGCTAAGAGTATATGGATTGAGAAAGGAATTGTTTGTTGGTTATTATTGATAATTTTAATGAACTTGTTTTAGTGCAAAGGCTTTATGAAGTCAAATTATCTCTTCTGAGTATAGTGAAACCTCAAGTTGCCGTGGGTTGCAAGTGCTCATAATATGACAATTGAGTTCAGAAGTGAAAATCTTAAGGACTTGAGTGTTCCTCTTCCAGCTGTTGTGCAGTTCCTCGTGTTTCGCACCCTTTTCTCATAGAACGCGACGATCGAGGTAAGTTAGCCTCTAACTTACTATCAGTTTATTGTGTATGTGTGATGGTAAGAGAACTACAATTTATGTATGTATGTTATCGTATATGCCATGTCATGCTATGTCATTACATGTTTATCTGCTACGAATGATTTAATCTCTCATGAATAATTATCTGTTACATAATCTTTTCTGTCATACAATGATGTATGTTATAAGTATGCCATGAAATGTTATGATTAAATCATATTGTGCCATTTACAAGTATACGCCATGTTAGAAAAGTATATGATATTAATTAATATCTCATGCATTAAGAAAGATAAGACATGTTATGTTACTTATAATCGTGGGGCCACAACAACTGTGGAGTACGTATTATATTTATGTTACTTATAATGCGTGGGGCCACAACAACTGTGGAGTACGTATTATATTTATGTTACTTATAATGCGTGGGGCCACAACAACTGTGGAGTACGTATTATATTTATGTTATGTTACTATAATGCGTGGGGCCACAACAACTGTGGAGTACGTATTATATTTATGTTACTTATAATGCGTGGGGCCACAACAACTGTGGAGTACGTATTATATTTATGTTATGTTACTATAATCGTGGGGCCACAACAACTGTGGAGTACGTATTATATTTATGTTACTTATAATGCGTGGGGCCACAACAACTGTGGAGTACGTATTATATTTATGTTATGTTACTTATAATGCGTGGGGCCACAACAACTGTGGAGTACGTATTATATTTATGTTATGTTATATAATGCGTGGGGCCACAACAACTGTGGAGTACGTATTATATTTATGTTATTTATAATGCGTGGGGCCACAACAACTGTGGAGTACGTATTATATTTATGTTATGTTACTTATAATGCGTGGGGCCACAACAACTGTGGAGTACGTATTATATTTAT
This sequence comes from Carya cathayensis, assembly GCA_011037825.1. NCBI lineage: Eukaryota > Viridiplantae > Streptophyta > Magnoliopsida > Fagales > Juglandaceae > Carya > Carya cathayensis. The sequence goes on along the minus strand of QGSO01000335.1, from coordinate 1,080,471 downwards.
GTTACTTATAATGCGTGGGGCCACAACAACTGTGGAGTACGTATTATATTTATGTTATGTTACTTATAATGCGTGGGGCCACAACAACTGTGGAGTACGTATTATATCTTGTTATGTTACTTATAATGCGTGGGGCCACAACAACTGTGGAGTACGTATTATATTTATTTATGTTACTTATAATGCGTGGGGCCACAACAACTGTGGAGTACGTATTATATTTATGTTATGTTACTTATAATGCGTGGGGCCACAACAACTGTGGAGTACGTATTATATTTATGTTATTCTTATAATGCGTGGGGCCACAACAACTGTGGAGTACGTATTATATTTATGTTACTTATAATGCGTGGGCCACAACAACTGTGGAGTACGTATTATATTTTATGTTACATGAAGTATGGGGCCACAACAACTGTGGAGCATACACTACATGAGACACAGCAATTGTGACATGTAGAATACGTGGGGCCACAACAACTGTGGAGTACGTATTATATTTTATGTTATGTGAATTCATGGGGCCACAACAACTGTGGAGCATGAAGTATGGGGCCACAACAACTGTGGAGCATACACTACATGAGACACAGCAATTGTGACATGTAGAATACGTGGGGCCACAACAACTGTGGAGTACGTATTATGTTTTATGTTACTTGAATACGTGGGGCCACAACAACTGTGGAGTACGTATTAATGCACGTTATTAATCAAGACAATTAAATAAGATTCCAAGTTTATGTTAAGTCAAGTTTCAGATCAAGTTCATGTTATGTTATGCTCACGTACATGTTATGTTCATGTTCATGTTATGTTCCAAGTTCATGTTCACATCATGTTATGTTCACGTTTATGATACGTTCAAGCTCACGTTCATGTTATGTTATATTCATGTCCATGTTATGTTTCACGTTCATGTTATGTTGATTGTTCATGTTATGTTTTAAGCTTAAGTTCATGCCATGTTAAGTCAAGTTCAGTTCACGCTTAAGTTCTGGTTAAGTCATGCTATATGTCAAGTTATACTATGTTTATGTATGACTATAATTATGCATTTATGCTTTTACTGCCATGCATGCATTTTTAACCTGTGTATAAGTTTTATGTTAACTTACTGAGATTTGTAATCAAATCTCACTGTGGTAGTCCCAACTACCATTCCCCCCGAATGGTAGATCTTGTTACAGGACCCAAAGGAGAATTGGAATCTGACCAACTGAATACGGTCGACTAGGCCACGGTGCGATGTTGATGATGGTATAGTATTTAACTTAGGTTAATACTTGTACTTTTGGAGTTGTATCTCAAGTATTCTTTTGATCACAACCATTTTAGACTAGTGTGGTGATCACGGCTTTTTAGTATGCCTTTATGTATGAATTATGTTTCAAGTATTTGGGATATATTTAGTTGGTGCATAGTATTGCTAAAGAAAAAGATTATCCGCTGCGAATATTGCATAATGTTAGATGCATGTTAGGAACATTGCATCTTATATGTCATGAACGGGGGCAGGTAACCTTGTGTTGCATGTCTCGACGCTTCAAATGTCCATTCAATCCCAAGTGGAATTTGGGGGCGTCACAACTAGACCCTAGAAGCAATGATCTAATGCTGGTTGTATTGGCCTACATTATTTGAAGAACTCTATGCGGTGGAAGGCTTTAGTGTTTAAAAATGAATAAATTGGATTGTTTTGGGGTTATGTTTATTGCCTATTTTGACCTCTATTTTTTCCCCTATTTTGGCCTTTCAGGGATAAGAACATTATGACTAAATTGGACTGTCCAAATATGTTGGTGTAAGGTTAAGTAATTTTACACCATTTACTTACCTTTTCATAACTAAAGAGTGGTAGGCATGCATCTATCAAGTAAACTTTAATGTCCATGGAAATTGCTCAGATATGTGATAACAAGCCACAATGTTTGTTATGTTGGACTGGTAGATACTCATTGCACAGTGCTTCATGGAGAGATTGCCAAAATCAAGGCCCTCACCAACGCAACAAAAAATAAAAGAATAAATAAATAAATGGAAAATGTGATACACAAACTACAAGTTTTATATAATCGTATTTTACTTTAAGATGAGTTTTTGATCAAATGGTTGGAACCATTTGGCGTGGTCGCTAGGAGAGTATAGACTTCCTTAGTATATACTTGATAATGGCATAGTTGCACAATTAAAAAGAAATACTAACCAGGTAGCACCCACTTGAAGTTCAAGTCTAACAGAATCCGAACATTGTTCAATTGTATGGGAACTGTCGAGAAACAACAATTAAAATTAAAATGAATGCGTAGTCATCATTGCAGAACAATTCCATTAGAAGGTTAGAAAGAGAGCAATCAATAATTAGATTCAGCTAAGATGACAATCTCCAAGGCCAAGACACCACACCAAATGGTAGATCGTTGCAAAAAATTGGGCCCATCCAGTGAATATCTACTTTATTCTTCTGAAAGTATCTTTCAATCCTACCTGAATAAAAGTTGAACTTCTCTGAAATGGCTAGCCCAGATTCTGTCATAAACAGATGGTCCCCAGTGAACAACACATCGTGGGATGGATAAAATAAGCAGACTGATCCCTGTGTCATCACATGGCAAATAAAAGAATGAGACCAGTTGAGTGTTTGTTAACCTTCATTATTGAAAGCTTATAGTTGTGTGATGATTGTATATAGAAAAGACAATACAAAAGGCCAATCTCTCCAGAACATATTGACAAGGCCATCACTCACTTTGTCAATGTGAGTAAGCCAAAATTGTGTGAATATGATTTGAGGAAATACTGATTGCTAGATAGATATAAGTTTCACAAGGGTAGGCAAGGTCAGATCCATGGAAATGCCAAACATAGATGAATAAACAACAGATCCAGATATCCTAAATTTGGGTGGTGTAATTCTGGTAATTTTCGTAGTGGGTTAGTTGTACTGGATCAGATGCAAGTGTTCTGCACAGCATGGGTGGACAAAGAATTTGGATTGTTTGAATGAAAATGATTTTCAGTTTGTGTCAAATCTGAGCTCCCAGGATGGTGATGATCAATCACATATATGCATCGGAGGAATTGAAAACTGTCTTTTTAAAAAATAAAAATAAATAAATAAATAAATTGTGGGCACCAATGCCTTTCAGAAGTGAATGAGGCGGATGGTTTCTTGCATTTGTGGTAATTTTGATCTTTAAGCGTAAGAAAATCTGGGTCCTGGTCTAGTGGGTGTTTTTGGGTCTCTAAACAATGAACGAACGCTTTGGGGGAAGATAAGAGTTAATTTTGTTTTTACAGATTATAGCCACAATGCATGTGTTCCGGGGAGGAATTAATGCTTTGTCAAACATTGCTCTACAAATTTGGCTATTTCTCGTTCCAGGTTGTTCCACCAATACGTTCTCCAAACTCTACATTTTCATACCCACTAGGTGTACTGTGTATTGAGAATTATGGGTTTCTTCTAAACTTTGTCCATTTATTTCTAGATCATTTGGCGTACATAGTCTATCTCTAAACCTCAAAACACCATCAACTTACACATTAAATTCAGACTTCTCTCCATTTCGTACTTCCCCCATGATCCTCAACAGTTTCACATCATTGCCTTGCTTCTCTTTAATTTTCTCAATCAAAGTGGGTTGCACACTTGGCATAGCTAGGTAAAATTGGAATCCTCTATTATAACCTCGATGTCATACTTCTCTAAATCTAGCATGATTTGTCTTTGAGTGGTCACTAAAGCAGCCATTGCTCCAAAAGATTTCCTGCTAAGTGCGTCTACACTACGTTTGCCTTACCAGGGTGGCAGTCGATTATACAATCATAATCCTTAATTAACTCCAACCAGCCCCATTGCCTCGTATTTAATTCTTTTTGGTTAAGAAAGTACTTTAGACTTTTGTGATTGATGTAAATTTCACACTTTTCATCATGTAAGTATTGGATCCAAATTTTTAATGCAAAAACTACACCAGCCAATTCCAAGTCATAAGTAGGATAATTTAGCTCATAACCCTTCAATTGGCGGGAGGCATATGTGATCACCTTACCTTGTTGCATTAACACATAACCCAATCCTTTATGCTAGACATCACTATAAATACCGAAACAACTAGAATCCAAGGGTATAGTTAACCCTAGGGCGGTAACTAACTTATGTTTATGCTCTTGGAAACTACTCTCACATTCATCAGTCCATTGGAACTTGACATCTTTTCTAGTTAGTTGAGTCAATGGTACCATTATATGAGAAAAACCCTTTACAAACCTCCTATACCCAACAAGACCTAAGAAACTATGAACCTCACCCACATTGGTTGGCCTAGTCCAAGTAGTCTCAGCCTCAACCTTACTAGGGTCTACCATAATTCCATCTTTGAATATTGCGTCCTAGGAAAATGATTTGACCAAGTTCAAACTCACATTTATTCAATTTGGCATATAATTGTTTTTCCTTCAATATCCGTAGTACCAACCTTAAATTCCCTTCATGTTCCACTTGACCCTAGAGTAGATTACCAATAAAGACAATTACGAATCGATCTCGATACTCTGGAAAATCTCTATTCTAAATCCATGAAGGCGGCTGGGGCATTGGTCAAACCCAAAGGCATAACCAAAAGCTCATAATGCCCATATCTATTCCAAAAGGTGGTCTTTGGCACATCTTCCTTTTTCACCCTTAATTGATTCCTAAAGTTAACCAATCCATTTCTAAAATTACATAAAAATCATGCATATCTAAAGTACCAAATCTGCTAAGATTTCCCTGTACTCAATAATAATCTTGAATGACCTGAGTACAAGATTTGTCGTTAATGTATTGCCTGCGCACAAAGTTGAAACTAATAACTCATAATCAAGTAGTTTTGGTTCCCTATCACAATTCCTAGTAAATACCCTAGAAACAAAATAATGAGTGGATCCATAATCGAAAGGTACGTTGGCATCTAGGGAGAATGAAAAAAGTATACCTGTGACCACCTCATCCCTCGAGTCATCATAACATATACTCGCCCTTGGATTTGTTTCCCCATGTTGCGCTACTATTTTTCTAAATCGGTCTGGTTGGTTGTTATTCAGACATTCACGAGTGAAAATGCCTAGCTATTTACAAGTGTAGCATAAATTGAGCCCAATAGTGCATGGTTGCCCTCCATGATATTTTCCAGTGTAAACAAGGTCTTCCGCTCACTTGCTAGGTAGGCTGTCCCTTTTGATCACTATTGTTGAAAAGTTTATTCTTGAAACCTTGCCCTCAATCCTTTTCTAGTTGGGCACCTAGTTGCCAGTGTCTCTTCTTGTATACATTAGAAGCATCTCGCAATCTAAAATCTTCCTCTAATGCCATTGCTCTCCTAACTATTTTAGTATAAGTGCTAAAGCTCAAACCTAGTATGGGGTGACGTATTCTATCACTCAAACCCCTTTAGAATTTTCAGTCCGTTCTTACTACAAGGCCTTGATGACTCACTCCTCCAATGCCTTCCCCTGGAAGAGCATTTGGAGGAGCAAGGTCCCCCTCAAGGTTGCTTTCTTCGGATGGGTGGCTTCCCATGGTAAAATTCTAACTATAGACAAGTTAATGAAGCGTGGACTATTCATAATGGATTGGTGCTTCATTTGCAAACACAATAGTGAATATGTGGGCCACCTTCTCCTTCATTGCGAAGTAGTTAAGGTATTGTGGGATGAGATCCTCTCGAGGCTTGGTATCGCATGGGCTATGCCTTGGAGGGTGATCGATTTACTGTCTTGTTGGCAAGGGCTAAGAGGCAATCGCCAAATTGCAGCTGTATTGAAGATGGTACCTTTATGCTTAATGTAGTGCACGTGGACCGAAAGAAATGGACGCTGTTTTGAGAATAGGGAACGCTCTCCGGATGGTTTCGGGCCTTTTTCTTTCATACTTTACTTCTTTGGGAATCTACTATTGTATTGAATGGAATGAGTCTTAATGACTTTTATGCTACTATCCGTAGCACTTAGATTGTAACTAACCTCTTTCTTGTAGGTTTTGCCTATTTACGTGAATCAATAAAATCTCTTTACCTATCAAAAAAAAAAATTTCTGAATCCTTTTGCCTTCATGTGGAATCAAGTGAGGGGCAAAATGGGATACTTCGGTAAACTTGGTAGCATAGTGCTCTATGGTCATGTCCCAAACCAAGTTTGCAAATTTGCTTTCCCTTTAGATCTTTTACCACTTCAGGATAATAGTCATCATTGAAAATTTCTTTGAATGTAGCCTAGGTGATGGTAGCGCCTTCGCCAAGCTCTTCCTTTAACCGCAATTTTTTACTGTCCCACTACCTCTCAGTAGCATCCTCCAAGGTGAAAGTAGCACATCTCACCTTCTGTGTTTTAGTGCAATGCAACACTCTTAAAAGTCTCTCCATTCTTGAAGGTTCAGTTGTGTTCTTTAAACACTCCAAAAGAGCAACCCTCTCTTAAGTTTTCATTTCAGTTGTGTTCTTTACAGATAGAAGCTGACATATGCCACTTTCACCTTGGAGGTTGCAGTTAAGACATGGGGGACAATACATAATTGATATTAAAGGAAGAACTTAGCGAAGGCACCACCATCACCAGGGATAAATTCAAAAAAACTTTCAATGATGCCTATCACCCTCAAGTGGTAAAGGATCAAAAGGAAAGTGAATTTGCAAACTTGGTTCAGGGGCCCATGACCATAGAGCATTGGAATATTCATGATCCACATCATGTGATTGATTAGGAGCCATTAAACATGCACCCATGTGATGGGAGGCAGGCTTCTGCAGCTACTCAGCACGAAAGCTTATTGGTTCATGAAACATATAAAAGGCTGCAGTAAGTTTTTGGGGGTGTATTCGTAGTGGATTGTGCAGGAGGCTACGGGTCTTTTGCAGCAATCAATAACAGATGGAAGAATGAGGAAGTGGGCTCTGTTTCAAGTAGAAAAAGCTATAAGATTGCTTATAAAGGGGCTGGAGAGCTAAGAAAATTTTCTTTCTTTATTAGCTATTCTTCTAAAGTTGAAGCATATAGAAGTAGAGGGAGCAGAAAGGAGAGAAGTTTTCAGGGTATTTTTTCATTAATCTTAACATTATTTCTTGGAATGAGCGTGGATTACACCATGGGAGGAAAAATATGAAGTTTAAGAAATTTCAGGGTGACTGCAAGGGTGTTATTGTGTACCTTCAACAAATCAAATTTCGAGCCCGTGTCTAGTGGAGTACTGTGAAGGTCATGGTGGTGCCAGTTCAAGGGTTGGATTCATTGCGGAGTTAAACGGGGCTTCTGCTGGGGTTTTGCCATTATGGTAGAAGATGGTCCTAGAGAGAATGGATGATGCAATGACAATTGTTTTGGTTTCATGCAAATTCGCATGTGCAGAAAATCAGTTTTTGTGTGCTTTTCAGGAGTCTACTGTCCGAAGGTAAACATGATAGAGCATTTCTTTGGGAGGAGTAGGTGAAGGTTGCATAGTTTGTGGGAGTGCAGCACTGCACTGGGGGAGATCATTTCGCCAGGGAGAAATTGTAAGGTCTTGGATTTCAATTTTCAACTGCAATGTAGGAGTTTTCATATCTCAGCAGGGAATAATTGATGTCCCTTTTGGAAGAGGGAACTTCACAAGGTCAAAACATCATAAACGTCCTTCAATATCCATAATTGATGGGTTTTAGCCTTGCCTGATTGGGAAGAAAATATTTTGATCTTGGTGATGTAGGACGGTGGTGGCAATGACAAACTTTTAGAGAAGCTAGGGCTCATTTGGAAGCAGAAGTTTGTAAGATTATCAGATAGACGGGAGGACAGGCTTTGGAAAGAAAAGGCTTAGAAGTAATAGTTAAAATAGGAATTCTAATTTTGAAAGGTTGGGGAAGGATTTTGAGATGAAATAAAGAGGAAAATTGGTTTCGGTGCCTATTTCTTGAGCTGTAAACAGAAACCCGAGAATTGTTTTGGCTTTTCTGGTTCTCTCTTTGAGGAATGCATGGTTTTACTTTTTTTAACGATTATGATTTGGGGGAGCTAGAGCTGTAAATTCAGATCTAATTTTGGCTAGAGTTTGAAGGAAAATTTCTAAACAGTTAAAAAAAATTAAGAAAGGTTGGATACACCCAAGCATTATACGTAAGGTTCCTCAAAGTCACCATGAACATGATTGCATCACAAAATGCTAAATCTTAACTGAAATTCTCATGAACATGTCTTTCATTGGAGAAATGGTAAGTTAACAAAGAGAACTGCAAAGAGGAAGCTTACAAACTAACTTTGCTTGGTGTGATCCGTCATATATACTGCAATAGAAATAGTTTTACAAGCCCTTGACGTGCCAAAAGACATCAAGACAAATAAATTTGTGAAAGTTTTTTATAGTCTATTTATGGGCCTGGCATTTCTTTTTTTTCTTTTGGAAGAGATATCAGTCCACATACAAAAGGGACCAGGTCTCTTTTGGGTTTTCGCCACTAAGCATAGCTATCACTAATCAAACCCACAAATTAAAATCCAATAATAATAAAACCACAAATAAGAAAACAGACTGGAGAACACTCTGGGTAGCATACCAGCTTATTTTCTCTCTTCTCCCTTTTGCTATGGTGATAGCCAATAGACTTTTTTTGGTTTTTATATAGCTAATAGACTTCAGGATCCATAGGGGGACTCTCTTTAGGGTGCTATTTGAGACTAATTCACAGATAAACTCTTTATTCCAATAAGATTTGCGTGCCTCTTCAATGGGGGAGGTTGCTTAGGTTGGGTATCAGAGAGCTGTTGGTTTTTGACCAAATGGGTATGGCCTTATGCACTGGAAAGGGGTCGTCTTTGGAGGATGGTGGACAAAAAAGGATAGAAATTTGTATGGGGGCAAGGTGTTGTTCTCACGAAATTTGTGTTCCTTATGGCTAAGTTTGTAAAACAAAATTTTTTTGCAAGTATAAAAGGTGAAAACATATCAAAGGTGTCAGGAGAACAATTTTTCCGAATTTATCAGATGCAATGTGCAGGAAGGCACTCTTATTTCCTTTTGGCATGAATATGATGTAATGAAACTCTACCAAGAGGCATTTCCTAAGCTACTCCAAAATGCAAGAAATTAAGATGCAGCAGTGGAAGAATATATGACTTGGTGAAACAGTAACTTCCATTAGACCTTAGCATTAATAGTGCAGTGAAAAATCAAGATTGAATCATTGGTGTATTCTCGTGATGTACTTTATTCATATATGGTAGGGAGAGAACGAAATGGTAAAATGATTTGGGTACCATCTAGCTATTGTGGTTTAAAGGTAAAACTTTTTAGAAGGTTTTAAGATTGAAAGGTGGTAATTCTTTGAAGCCCCGACAAGAGTCACTCTTTCCACATGGACGGTGCCATTAGGGTAAGATTCAGAGTATAGATAATTGCAGAAGCACAATTCAATTGTAGTTGATTGGTGTTATATGAAAATCTCCGATCATTTACTCCATTGTGATGTTGGTCGGGAATTTGGGACAATGTTTAAAGCGTTTAAGTGGGTGCTGGTATTGAAGCTTCTGTTCTCTTTCTAGGTGTTTCTCTTATATAATTCCTGTTGCACCCGTTCTCTGCACATTAACACATTACTCATCAAAGAAAACATATAACAGGTCTAGAAACCTACATCTGTGTGGCCTGGAGTGTGTATCAGTTGGATGTCCTCGTACAGGCTCCAGGGGCCACTCCCCTCTAGCTTTATCTCTACATTTGCAGTAGAATCTTGAACCTGGCAAGATCAGGATACAAACGGTACGTTAAGTCACACTTTTTTTTTTATTGGTAAACAATGATTTATGTACTCTATTAGCCTATGGCTGCTTTAAAGGTATATTTTTGTCTTTTTCTGTAATGTTTACACTCATTTCTATTCCAAATTCGTAATGCTCTTTGTGCGGTGAGGGTAGCTCCTAGACTTTTTTTGAGAAAAGATGTAGCTCCTAGACTTAGTTCTTCCAAAGTGGGAAAAGGGGAAAAAAGCATAATGTTGGTGGTGCAAGGGGATAAGTGCCCTGATGACAATGCAAGCATTTTATATTTAGCCCAAAATCCTTGATCTTGTATAGGATTTTTTTTTAAATTTAAACATCTTTGTGAAGAATTCACTGTAACTTACTTCATGAAGGCAGAAAATGTCAAGTATAAATAAATGAAAAGGAAATATCTAAAAAGTGAAAAGCACCTCTAGAGAGTGCAGAATTCTATCACACTTTAGTCGCTTTGACCACCTTTCATGATCTGCTATGTCATCCCTGTGCCCCATAAGATACATCAATATCATTTTGAAACAATATAAAGTTTTACACTAGTGTTGAGTCAGTACTTGTGGGTCAGAAACATGTAACGTGCCCCACCCAGCTTCTCAATTATACTTGCAAGTCTCTCCGTGAATCTCGGGCTGCAGAAAACAAAACAGAGACTCATCCACAATAAATTACCACCTAATATGACTTATGTTACATATATATGTATATAGGGGAAATTACACTTCTTGCCCAGAAACTACCACCCCTTTTTCACTTTGCATCTTTTTTTTTTTTTTTTATAAGTAAAAAAAAAAAAAATATATATATATATATATAGGTCTTATGGTCTAATCTTGATGGTCTAATCTTAACCAACACTTCAAATTAAAAAATATAGGTAGTTTAGAATGCAAATTCAAACTTTATGTAGTTTGGGGTGCAATTTGAAAAAAGGGTGGTGGTTTGTAGGTGAAAAGTGTAATGTCGCCATATTTATACACCCACTCACACACACATTACATATATAATTCTTACCCCATAGATCGAAAATTCTGATTTGTTTCTGTAAGGATTAATCTTAAGGTTAGATTATCTCATTTATCTGCAAGATGATAACATACCTGTCTATAAGTATATTTCCTTCAGGATGAACAATCAAATAAGAAGCTGCCCCATATGATTTCTCAGAGTGATAACCACAGTGATAAACACCCTGGAAACATTAGACAAGCTCTCAAAGTTTACAATGGCATACGTATTTGCAATAGAGGGAAAGAAACGGGAAAAAATACAAAAGAAGAAATATAAAGAAGGCGAAGGATAAAAATATCGTTTAATCAAGGTACTGATAAACCAGCGAAATTAACATGAGAAAGCAGTTCCCTGAAAGTTTCCCCGCCAAATTCCTGGTGTGAAACACTTGTCTTAACTCTCTGAAAATAAACCAATAAGTAGTACCAAAAACAAAGAAAACATTGACGATCTGAGGCATTTGGTGGATTCTTTAGGTTACATGATCCCTCTGAACAATTAATATTGTTCAGTACGTATTCTCAAGAAAACTTGACTTGTTCTTGTTATTTACTTATCCAAAAAAATCTGACTTGTTCATGAAAACTGTTAGAATATATTGTTTATATGAGGGTATATGGGTAATTTTGTATTTAGGGTTTAGGGTATATATATATATGCTTGTATGTGCACTGTGAATGATAGATGAAGTAGTCTCTTTCTCTCTCTTGTTTATTCTCTTCATGGTATCAGAGCGTGCGATCCTCAAGAATCTGAGTTGTGTATGGTTTGAGTCACGAATCTGAGTTGTGTATGGTTTGAGTGTGTTTTTCCGTGTAGTCTGTGAGCTCACCGTGTCCCCGGCGTGTTTCCGTGTGGTTTCCGTGTGTTTCTGTGTTCGTCGGCGGCAGAAGGAGTTTAAAGAGCTTTCCGGCCACTTTCCGGTGTCTTCTCCGGTACTGGACACCAGAAGTGANTTGAGACCAATTTGACGGGCCTTCGCTCGCGGAAGAACTGGGCCGTAATAGCGAAGCGAACTCTTTACATAACATAAAGTGAGTAAACTTGCTCGATGTAGGCTTGCTCCTCTTGGCAGCCTTCTTCAAGTAGGCTTCTTTCTTCGATAACGCTTAGGAATTCCTAGAGACTGAGCAACTAAGTTGAATTCTATTTCTAGCTTTTTTGATAGCTATATATTTCGTAACTGGGCAGCCAGGTCGAGCGAACAATCGCATATGTAAAGGTGGGCGAAGACACCCGGCCTTTACTGAAGGAAGACTGTTGATCCCTTCGCCGACTCTCCTGTTGCAAACTTGTTTCATATTTCAAACTAGGGTTCCCATTTTTTTAGTGTAAAGTGAGCCTGAACGCACTTCATAAGTCTTGCTTGGTTGCCTGTGTTGCTGTTTCAGCAGCCTATTCCCCATAAGGTGAAATCCATATCCCCATATCCCGAGCCTTGCTTATACAGTCAAATTACCCTCGACCTAGAGACGAGCGCGTTGAGCTTTTCAGTGCATTCCGAAAGAAGCGACAAACTTACTAAATAGAGGTGCAAAAAATAGCTTTTAACGCGCGGTTAGCAAGCCTTTTAAGGACCACAAACACAAAAGCCATTTGCTTCTCGTTAAGAGAAAGAAGTTCCTAATGACAACTGATATGTTGAAGCAGGGCGGTGGGCGAGACAGGAAGGAGCCTCTGAACAACCTGATGAACCGCGCTAAGTGTGCTTTTCTGGCGTCTTTGAGTTTATGTTATGAGCCAACCTTTTCTGATCCTAGTTTATAGTAGGGCAAAGAGTCCTATGCCCTCTATTCTGATGATATGGATTCGACTTGTCGGGTTATTTTTGAAAAGTGAGTTGTCCCTCTTCGGAGTCAAATTCTGGTTTGGATGCAGATGATACTGAGACATCGCCTGATGCTGAGGGATCCGGATATTTTGTTTCAAGAGAACCTGGATCCTTTGGTTCGGGAAAAGTTGCTTCACGCTCTTGCCTCGGTTGCTTCGCAAGCTTGCTTGTCAGCTTGCTTTGCTCTAAGTTGACCTCTTACCTTGAAAAGGAGAGTTTCTGCTCCTCGACCTATTCTTACTTTTGAAAGGATATTAAACCCATGCCTTACGGGGTCCCCCGTGGATTTTTTTTACTAAATATTGTCTATGCCTACTTCCTTGTATTTGAGAAAGAAAAGTCAAGTGCTTTCTTTCATTGTCTATCTCGCCTAAGGTTTCTGTTTTGGTCGACTCTACGGTTGAAACAGTAGGTGGTGCTGCGTCTTTATGGTTCGGCTTTGGATGCCTCCGTTCAAGACTCACACTCCTTGGCGGACTGGAACTTAGTTGGAAAACTCAAAAGCTCTGGCTCGAGCTACGCTATGGCCCTTTGTGCAGCGGCATTTGCTTGCCCAGTTGCTTCTGATTTTACTTCTTCTTTTTGGCTATAGACCATATCCACACCCTTCTTGAACGGGGAGGAATTCTTCTCCCACCCGCCGCCCTTCCTTGTGTCCGTAATTGATTGATCGGATGTTTGCTCCTAGGGCCAGCCCATGAAATCGCATTTGCTTCTTCCAATGAGAGATTTGACGTGAAAGCATCTTAAAGAGCTTTTATAATTAGGGACAGTGGCAATAGAATGAATATTCATACATCTTCTATCGGTCTTTTTTTCTGTCTCTCAACAAGGAAGGAAGGCATCCAGCTGAATCTGTAGGAAAGTCTGAAACAAAAGGCTGCAGCTTCCGATCCACAATCTCGAACTGGGGCGAATGAGGAAAGCTGCCTTCATAAAGAAAGACAGCTGGATTGAGTTCCACAGCAACACTCGATTCGTCACAGTCGATTTGTCCAACTGCCGAAATCAAGTGCTCAAATCTAGGGTGAAAAGACCTCTCTCTCTTTGATTTAACAAAAGCATGTATGTGGTTGTTGTCCCTCATCTCATTTCTTATTGTCCGGGAATGCAAGAGGGAAAGCCCTTTTTGTTTCATTTTTCTTTTTTTGTTCCCCGCTAGGGAGGGGATTCTCCTCACATACTGAGAGATCAACCTTTCCTGGGAGATTTACTTTCTTCCCTGTGCTCTCATATACTCCTTACTTCGAACTCGAATAAGGTTTTGAAAGAATGGCTTTTGTTCAAATCATCCGCAGCTAGTGCTTGAGAATGAGTTGCCGCTTTTAATGGTGTTGGAGGAAGAGAAGGGCTTCTGGAGCCTTTGGAGAGAGAAGAGGGGGAGGACAAGATAAAGATAGTTTTGGTAGCATCCGATTTGTAACTACTCGTATCAGCTCAACCAGTAATTAGTGCCTTTCGGAACTCTATTACCTTCCCTTCTTCCTTGACTGTTGATGCGACGGTAACTAGATATTTCTTTTGAATTGACACAATTTCAATTTAAAAAGGAAGTAAGGTAAGGCACTAGTCTCCTGTTTGAGAATAAACTGCTATTGAATCCACAGCGAGTCTTTCTCTTGTGAACGACTCCGCTGCAAGAAGAGTAAGCGCTCTTTTCAATATCCGGTGTGTTCGTAGGAGCTCTAAGCCTATCCGCTGTTGAATAACCGCCGGTGCACTAATAGGAGTAGACATTGGAATAAGAGCTGTTGTCGGACGTTAATCAGTAACCGGTGTGATGTTAGCAATTGAATGCGTATCGGCTGTGATCCTTTCTGCTGTGATTGAATCAGTAAGCGCGGGTACAGTAAGCGCTGCAGATCTGATCGTATAAATAATGACCCTCATTCGATCTCAGATGGGATGAATACAAAGGAAGGCAGGGAGTAGCACTAGTCTCAGGGACAAATGCCACAGAAGAAGGAGAAGTAGCTGCTCTCGAATGCCCTCTTGCTGTTCTCGAATAAGCTGTTGGGGGAAGAACCGCAGTAAGGACACTAGTCTCGGGGGCATGCCCAGAATCGGATTGATGGCAGAGAATGCGCAAAGTGACAAATGTGAGAATCAGCAGCAGGAGCAGTAGGAGGGCTTTGAACGAAAGCGAATAGTGCCTCACCTCACTTGCCTGAAAGCAGGAAGCATCATATTTTATTATACGAATACAAGCTGCTTGAGAATCATCTGTTGTCGCAATTGAATCAGAAGGAACTGCACATTCACAATGGCAAGAGCAAGACATTTCAAGAATGGGTTGTTCTCAGAGATGCTACATAAGCGCTGTTAGGACTAATCCGTATATAAGAAAGGATGCGTCAGACTTCAGCTGCACATGAATCAGCAACTTTTGAATCAAAGCGATAGGCCCCTGGTTCTATTAGTTCAATCAGATCTAGGGGATTTCCTGCTTTCCCGCTTCAATCGTGCAACTTTATCAAAGACCGGGCTAATTGCCCTAAGGCAAAGAACGGATGCCACTTGTCCTGAACAGCTAACTGTAATGTCTTTACCGATGCGCCCCTTTCTTGATTTAGGAGTTCGACACCCGGTTAAATACGTCTATAGCAGCAAATCCTTCTCACAGTCTATAGCCTTTGGCCTTGCTTTTCATAGCCTTATTTACCAGGAAAGATCAGATGGCATCTCTTAGCAAGAAGGTTTAGAATCCAGGTGGCGAGAGGGATGACTTTCCCAAGGAATGCTTACCGAAGCGAAATGTTAACGACTTGAAATCCCAAATTCCCCGGGGGGAAAGCGCAATCACAACTGTAGAAGCTAATCCTCTTACTAGCGGACTTCCATCTCAAGCAGCTACTTCTGTAAGACCTTGGTCAATCAGTTCCTTGCCTTCCCCAGCGTCGAAGGTGCGTAGCGCACTATTCGCTTTCAGTAAAGTAGTGTACACCGCCAACAAAGACAAGCAATACAGGGTCTTCAAGGAAGAGGTTAGGTCCCTAGCTTCAGAAGTGGCAGCAAAGCACTTGGCTAAATCATCATCGGCAGATCAAAGCGCAGTAAATAGAGTCCCAGGTGCAGGAGAGGGAAAGGTAGCAAGATCTCGGCCAAATTGACATAGGAGTGATTAGCGATTGGACAGCTTTCAAAGGCCTTAATCATATCCCTTCCTCTAAGGAGTGAAGTTTTGAAGGAGAGAGAAAGTTCTTTTCTCAAATAGTCCCGCTTCCTTGCTTCGAGGAGCATAATGCATAGTATAAGAAGGGACATAGAAGGAGCCGCTAGTAGTAGGATGCACAGAGGGACTTTAGCCTCATATTCATGCCCAGAGTAAACTGCTGGTGGTTCAGAAAGTGAATCAGATTCATCCTATAATAAGTAATAAGATGGTACGAAAGGGATTGATTGGGATTCATCGACATCTGAGATTCATTTTGAAACCAATGGCAGATCTTCCTCAATAGGAACTGAACTGAACGCTGGCATGAGGAAAGCTTTGCTACTTCTCAGTGCATGAGGAATGAAAAGCGGAAAGAAAGAGGTCAAGTCTGAACCGAAGGAGAACCCCAATGCGAAATCACATAAATAATAAAATAAAAATGAAATGCCATTCTTAGAGTTGGCCTATCATACTTGCTTGCTGCACTGAGATAAAGTTACTTATTTGAATTGCTTTATTATGGAAGATTATTGCTGCTTTGCTCAGGGGGACAAAGGAGAGAATTGGGTTCGAGCCCCATAGTCCTCGTGTGGTGAATGAAAAAAGCCCCCCTCTTTTGGGCTTTCTAGAAAAGGCGAAAATCAAATAATGAGGAAGAGTTTATTTGAGAAGTTATTGGTAATAATGGAAAATCTTTGGGAGACTCAGTCACATGTTTATAGGGAACTTCTTTCTGAAAGCGAATTTATAGAGATAAAGAAGTCCCTCTCGAATTCTACCTTTCAATTTTCCCCCATGTACCGCTCATGGATTCCAAAACCAAACAAACCCGGGCAACTGCGCCCTATTACACAACCCCACAAGGCCGATATTCTCGTAATGGATTCACTCTCTTATTTACTGAATTCCTTCTTTGCGGATCTCTTTTTAAAACAATCCCACGGCTTTAGGCCGGGTAGGGGTCCCATTACGTTCTTTCTTCAAGTCCATAGCTGGGGATTCCTTCTCCCTCAAAGCCTATTCTGATTGACTTTTGTCCTCGGGATTCTTTTTGGCATCAAGCCTACCCTCACATGCAGGGGATTCGATAACCCGGTATTCTTCCTCCTCATGGGCAAAATCGGATGCTTAAGCCAAAGAAGGGACGGGATAATTTTAATAAGTTTGCACCTCTGTCTACCCTCTTTATTTGACTATGCATATGGATCTGGGGTAGTGCTAACTAATCCTTCTTGTTCTAACTCTTCTCTTTCTCTCTGCTTTGACTATGGGGATACCATGCCCATTACGGGATACGATGTGTCAAAGAGCGGATGCTGTCCATCTTCGGAGGAAGGATTTGCTGCTAAGACCGGATATGCCGAATCTGAGCTGAGAGATGCTAGGGCTCGATCCCAGACCAGGCTCCGCTCAAGGCGATGGATGACTATCACTTACTCTTTTCCCTACGACCGAGTGAGCAGCTGTTCTTGAATCAGTTGCATTTGATTTGGGAAGGTGGTCCCATATCGGTATTAAAAGTCAAAGTAGTTCCGGAGAAAGGCTAAATGGATTTAGGAGCGAAATAAGCCGGCTATCCCCTTCTTAATAGACGCTGGCCCCGGCACCGGCTCGGGGTAAATCAAAGTAGCAGCAATCAAGATACCGGGCTCAAGGCTAGATAGAAGATAGGCTATTCCTCTTACCGTACTTCCCGAGGGGAGGTTGAAAAAGGCTGTTACAGAAGAAGCTGCAGTCCTTAGGCCTCCCAAAAAGATAAAAGTCTCCGATAAACAGTCCTTACGCCGACATTAGCAGTAGCGCCAGTAAGGCCGACAAATACAAAGAGTGAAGGTGCGACAGCGCTTTTTTAAGCCCAAAGGCTAGTTCAGTCACTTCCGGATGAATAAGAGTTATCTTTCTCTGTCTCGACCGAAAGAACCTTAATCGAATGGCCAAGCTAAGAAGAATCGAATCATCGCCCGAAAGAAAGGGCCTTAATTAGGGCTTTCTTTCCTAGATGGAGAGAATCCGCAAGTAGGAATAAGAGCATTGGGGAGGGGCCTATCCGCAGTTGTCGACTCTGAACGAATGGTTTTATGTGAAGAAGAGGTGGTAACTCTTATAAAGAATAAGATCCCGTTACAGTTAGGAAAGCAAGGGCTATCTTTACTCTTTAGCCTGAGAGGGAGAAGGCTTCCCGCGTAGGCAGATTAGCAATCCCTAGTCTTCCATAAAGAGTATTGGACTTTTCTTTCTTCCCCTGCCCCTGAATCCCTTCTCTCTCTTTCTATTCTAGTAGTCGCAAGTAGTAAGCAGGAGTCAGGGCACAAGAGCAGCCCGCAAAGCATTTGGTTGCAAGGCCTTATGTCCTTTCTTTGAATGAATCTTGAATGGGAACTATGGTAAGGGAACTGCTACTGGCCGCCTAGAACCGAAGCTGGCCTTTAGCTAGGAGACCATGTGTCAGAAGTCTATACTGGCATTTCCATAGGTCAAGCAAGTCTACTCATTAAATGAGTAGACTTGGCGTTGAACCTCCACTCCAGCTATACCCTCCCCCAAACCCGAGACTACCGTTATGCCTCTACTTACTCTCTTAAAGGCTAGAGGCAAGCCTCAACTTAGTTGGCACTTCACTCCCGACCAAAAAAACCTAACGCACTGTAGCATGAGAGTCGCAGGGGGTTAAGCTGAACCAGTCTCTATACCCGTCGAAGAGATGGATCCTCTGGACACCGAAGTTCGGGCGGCCTGTCATAGAAGGATGTTAGCAAAATCAGAAGAGCTAGAGGCGATCTTGCTCGGGTTGGTCAAGCGAACTGATTCATTTCATTCTTCGCCTAGTCTTAGCACCCGCACAGTAGAGGGGAAGAAGCATTCCCTTTCCGGCAAAACTAAGCGTCTTGCCGCTGGGTAAAGGCAATAGGAGGAGTGAACCCGACCACTTCGCGCTGAGGTTCATAAAGGTAAACCCGGCCTCCTTCATCCTCGCCCCAAAGCCAACGCATGGGTTTGGTGCTCTCCATTAACCGCTCAAATCTTGTGCTCAATGAGGTCCCGGTACCTTCTTCTTGCTTTGCTACCTGAGCCCTTCTTGTTTTTCTCCTTTGAGTCCTTCGCTTTGCCGCCCAAAGGATTTCAGTCCGGAGAAGCGGAAAGGGGATCGTCAACTGCCTGCCCATCAGTAGTGCACGGGGCTTTTCGAGGGGGTAACTTCTCCTTCTTCCATATCTGTATCCGCTTCTTTGTCGATCCTATACTGCCCAATCTCATTTCCTTGTTTGTGAGTCGGTGCTGCCGGGAGTCTCACTGCAGCCACTACTGAAGGTACTTCTATCAGCTTGTCACCAGCTGCTAGCCTTTCCACTCCCAATTAACCGTTTTGAAGACTGCTAGTAGCCGGAAGTGAGCTAGAAGTCCCACCCCTGCCTCCCGTCTGGTGAAGTTCTAAAGTTTCCTGCGGTGAAGTGACATTCCTGGCCATATCCCCTACGGGCTCATTGCTGTTCTTAGTACCAGAGGGATCCCCAAGCACAACGACCTTCCCCAAACCATCTTCAAGAATGGCCGCATCATCCATAGTCACCTTTCCTTTCCCTTTCTTCTTGACTTCAACCCAAACTTCAGACGATTTTGTTTCTTTATCTGTTTTCATCAATCCAGTTCCCTCTCGTGAAGTTTTTTGCTTACCACATCTTGCAATAGAGTGCCCAAAGACCCCACAAGTAGTACATTTCGCCGGTACCCACTCCAATTCAGCTTTGATAGTGATCCATTCCCCGTTATCACAGCGGGGATCAAACTCTTTAACCAACTCAGTGGATGCATCAACCTCCACACAAACTCTTGCATAACTAATCCTCTTTCTCCTTGCTGTGATCTTGTCAGTATGTAAATGGAAGGGGTTCCCAAAAGCACTAGAAAGATAACTCAAAGCCATGGGCGTCCAGAACTCCAGAGGAAGATTGTAGAGTACTTTTTTTTCATGAGTTCATCCGGTTTTTTTTAAGAATGAGGCACCAAGCATGTTACTTATCTTGTTAAACAAAGCCAGGGGTTCTGAATAACAATACTAGCAATGCGCCATCTGGGGGCAGCAACAGGCAGTTTTGCAAATGAACAAGCCTTACTAGATGCAAGGCAAAGTACCAGCACAACTGTTTCTCTTTCTACTGTTTCTTTCTATGTGGGATTAAGTTAAGCATTTCCCTACTCTGGACTGGCACAGGCTCCGACCTCATCATATCCAATATAGTTTTAGGGGACTCACCTACTTGTACTTTTCGATTTCTTGTTAGGGAGCCCAAACATTTTGTATTCGAACTAAACAGCAGAGGGGCTAGATGCTACCCTCGCTCAACTCGAGACCACATTCTGGTTTATTTTCTCTAAAGTGATAACATGAGGAGCGTTTACGTCACTCGGAAGTCCAGTTGAAATTCTAAGGCTTCGGCGACTTGTCAATCTGGATTCAATCAAAAATATGGTGATGTGACAACTTGTTAGTCCGTTTTGGTACCTCTTTTTCACGCAAAGCGTAAGGCAAGGGCTTATAAGGCCTTGGTGATATAGTTGAGCTCTAAAGTAGCAGATCTCAAGCAGTGCCTCCTCGTTGTAGCATTCTCAGATGGATACACGAGTTGATCCCATAGAGAGAGAGGATAGTTCCAAAGGGGCTCGGCTGTTAAAGAAAGAGTTATACTAAGCCGTAGTTGACCAACCTAAAGCAGCTTATGACCCCCAATTATATTCTCTTTTGGGCCGGTGAATCAGAGGGCTTTAAAAGAATTCATGTTGGGGACCCGAAGTTACCGGCCATGAGTCTAAAAGGCCCTTATACTATTATGTGATTTGTGGTTCGGGGATATGAAATACCGGATATTAAATGTTCAGGTGAGGGGAAGCTTCCCGAGCAAAAAAGACAGTAAAGGCCCTCTGAGCGAAGTGCATCTCAATGGAAGAGCTTTTTACTCTTCTTTTCGACGTGAGGCATGGTTTGATGAAAGCAAGGAGCAAGAGGGCTGCAAATTCGTTAGTCCTTTTCCGCTTACTACTATTCGGTATGTGAATTCACCCATCGCTTAATAAATTGGTATCTGTTTTTCTTTTCCTATCCCGACTTGGAGCGGTAAGTCCCCTAAACCAGCTCAAGGGCATAGTTTTTGTACCTAAGCTTACACGAAAGACCAGGCTTCCTTAGCAGCATGAAATCAACATCTAATCTTTAATGAGGCTTCTAGTTCTGAAACCAACCTCCATATTTTGTCGGAAGTACTTTGCTTTTTAAAGGCCAGCTCGTCGAATTAGAGGCATCAATTAGGATTGAAGCTTAAAAACTATCGGAAAGTTCGTCTTGCTTTCAAGCTTTCACTGTAGGCTTTGAGGGCGATGGTGACTCGCCGATGCAAGATAGACAGACCAAATCGCTGGAGGGTCATAATCATCTCTTTACCTTGATTCTATGGAAACATTGGATCTCAAACCCGAGTAGTAAAGTAAAGTGTTGAGCGTGGCCTTCGGGCCAACGCCCCCTACATGCACCACTTCAATGGATCTCTAGCCCCCGTCTTCGGACCAGAACCGGCCGCCTCTTTGGCCTACTAGCTCGATCTATTCCTGCTTCTGTGAAGGAGGGCAAGACGCGGCATGACCAACCCGGACTTGTTCCCTATTTCCGCATGGAACATCAACAGAAATTAGGCAGGAAACTCCCGAAGCCCCACTCCTTCCCCAGCTCGGGACCGACCCCTAAACCTCGAACCGTCCCGAAAGGGGCAGTGGCTTATTCCATATTTATATAGACATAAGCGTCAGCATTCCACCGATATGATGATGGGGACAACTACTCACAACCAGCAAGAGCAATACGAAGTACTATTCCTCAATCAAATCATGTTGTGGAATCTCCCTATCTCTTAATAAACACAGCGAAAGCCGATGGCAACGTGGCGGAAGATACAGGCGAAGTATGAGGTCCAAGTCTCCCCCCTCAACACACGGCTTCCAAATAGGTAGATACCCTGCTCGGAAGAGGAAATCTCCCCTTAATCATCTGATTTTTTCCAAAGTTATTTTTTATAAAAACAATTCTCTACCAAAAACATCTCCCAAAACATACAAATCTCAAGAGCTACAAAAAAATCACCTCCAAAACATTTTTAAATGCTAGTACCAAATACCACCCAAAACATCAAAACACTTCTTGAAAATAGTTAATGAAAGAAGCCTTCAGACCGGTATAAGATTGGGAGATCTATGCTTTCAGTAAGTTTTTTAATCAATCATCTTGCACTGGAATGAGAAGAGGAGAAGACAAGATTTGGGCTCCGTCCAAGAGAGGACAAGTCAATCATATTGCGCTAATTGATGTTCAGAGTTACGAGGTAAGTAATATGATCACGTCCTTCGTCACGCATGTTTTCTAAGTTATGTAAGTAATAAGACCATGCTAATTGGATGCATATTTTATAAAGCTATGTCAGTATTTATGATCGTGTCTTTCAAACTGCATATTTCTGAAAAGCAATTATGAAGTCATAGTTTTTAAAGGAATATTATATCTAAAGCCTATTCATTGAAGCCCCTTTTTATTTACCCAAGTCATGATAAATTTCTAAATGCAATGATTTTTGCATAAGTTTCATGTTAGTTGTATGAAACATGCATCAAAATATTTTATGAAAGGCCATGATTTGATGTGAGAAAACNTGGCAACGTGGCGGAAGATACAGGCGATCTGCTCCCGATCTCAATTCCAAGAGAACGGACGGAGGCAAGTGAAGACAGAGGAGGATGGCTAAACTTAGCAATGCTCTGAAACCAGACCAATCCCACGAACGCAATCAGGGATCGCTTTATTCCGTAAGTTCCAATTCTACTAAATCCGTAGACGACAAGCTGGAACGAATGAACACGACCCAATCGCGAGAGCGATTGTTTCTAAAGCAGCAGCTGCAGATACAGGCGATGCCCCAAGTTGGAGGATAGTACTCTCATTATGCACTGCACAGTAAATCACGCACCGATCCTTGCTTCTCTCCAGTCTTCGACTCTGGCCTTGTCTTTAACTAGCCTTGTGTTCTATAGCCTTACGGCTTGGATACGCCTTGCGTTGTTGTCCTCGGCTTTGGTAACCCTACTTCCCTTCTGTCTTCGACCTTGTCCTTGGCTCTGCAGTCTTCAACCTTCCTCTGGCATACTTCTCACCAGATCCAGATCCTCGATTCGCTATTCATACAACTTTGGCTACTTTAGCCGCATTCGCTGCATCTGACAGGGACGATTTCAGATAGGTAGGTTGGGTTGCTCGTTGTGGTTGCCCGGACCTCGATCTAGATCCAAGATAAACCAAAAGCATGGGTCGTGGTCGGCAGAATCATATATATCTGCCGGGGGCTTGGGCTTGACTTCTTTCTTCATGAATGATTTTGGAGAAGCCTGCCTCGAGAGAGACATATGGCATATCTGACTGCCTGATTGGCGAGCAGCTGTCCTCATTCATAAGTCCAAAGAACTAGCAACCAAACTGGTGGCAAGCAGGAGAGTGACCAGGCCTGATACTGATTGAAACGTTTATTTAATTGGAAGCCGTTCAGATAGCCCTAATTAGTTTGAATTAGTTTAGTGAATGTTGAGCTGTCATATCTAGCTGCCATATATGTAAACATGCCCTAAAAGTAAAGGGATCATATTTCCTTTAGTAACCACTTTTACCCATCCGCTCTTCTCCTGACCGATTGGAGGAAGGGAAGCGAGAGCTGACTCGACTGTTAAGGACCCAGAGGGGATCGACTGTTAAGGAGAGAGAGGGAAGCACAAGGTTGGTGACCCGGGGGAGGAAAGCGAATGCAGATCTCACGCAAAGTGAAATCTCAAGATTCAGATTGGGTTTGTGTTCGGTGTGGAGTAGATAGGGCTATTCCTTAGCAAGGCTATTCAGTAAAGGCGAGAAGGGATCTATAGCAAGGGCAGTGGCAGCCCGGGTCTACCCAAAGAAAGGCAGAGTTGAGGAAGAGTGGCAGCCCGCAGGAAGATAGATCAAACAGCCTTAGCGCTTTAGCTTGAACTGTAACCTTACCCTCGCTACTGACCTGTCGCTTGGCCCGAAAGACTGGAACTAGAAGTTCCTAGAAGTCAACTGTGCCTAGACCTCAATCAATACGCTTACTGAGAGTACCGGTACCAGAACAAGAACAAGGATTTCTCTTTGGTCAAAGCCGCCGCACTTGAACCGTAACCAGCTAATGCATCGCCTTCTATCTGCATTTCTAAGACCAGTCCCTTATTCCGCTAACCAATTAGGTTGGTTCATCAGGTGCCAAGGCATCTCTTTCTCCCAGGTCCCATCTCGAACATTCCCGGAGAGGCGAGTCAGCCACCTCCACCATATCCAAGCTCTTTATTATTCTGCCAGCCTGGCGATCAACATTTCTTTTGTCTCCCCATCCCGCGCGCGGCCTAATGAATGCAAGCTCGTAAGCTAAGAAGCCCCTGCCTTGGGTGTCTTAGTCGGAATTAGACTGAATCCAACCGAATCACCTCGTGAGCCAAGCTAGGGCACGGGAAATTGATCCCATCGTTTCTCGTCCCTATTCACGATGAGAGTGGGAGAGGTGAAGCGAAGGTTGAGGAAGTCGCTTCTGCAATGCGTGAAAGTACGGACCCAGGCAAATATGCTATTTTGTTTGGCCAATCCCAAACTATACGTATTCATGATTGATGAGAATGTGAGGGGAAGAGTCTTGAATGATGGAAGGAAGGATCCCCCCTCACTCGACGAACTACCTGTACCAATCTATCCCGGAAACATCCAATCGATCCAGTGTATGCTAATGACCTGCCATAGCAAGCAACCAGAAGGTCTTTTACACGAAACTGACTGAATGACTATCCCTAACGTACGGCTCGGCTCACGAAGAAGAAAAGAAGTACGAGCCTATCTGTCGACAATAGGGAAGAGGTCTATCGATTCTCCATCCTGTATAATGAATACTCCCCTTCCTCTCGTTTACTTTCTTGGTTTTGTAAAGGTAAAGGAAGTTCACGACTGGGAGTTTATGATAAGCGCGAATTCCTTCTTTCAATGGATCTTTTCCTGTGTTTAGGTTAGCTCTCTACTTTCATCTCTGCTTGCCTGTCTTCCTCGTTTATTTGTCTCCATAGGTTGTGATTGTGATCGTCTTAAGGCCTAATATATCTTCAGGAAGAACCCCAGTGAAAGCCCTTTTCATAGATTACCAGTAGTCCCTTCCAATCTGGTAAACTTCTTTTCCTTTCTAGATGCACCTTGTGAGTCTTTTTTCTCCAAAAAATGTTCTGAGCTCAAGTGCTAATGTGGTCTGAGGGAAAGGATTTCTTCTTGTCTGCTTAGCTTATTCTTTGGTCTACCACATTTCCGGTCAATGCTGCGAGTGTGCCTTCATTTTGAATTAAGGATCCTTTTCGGCCCACTTTCGCTTCGAGCTTTTTACTGTTAAAAGATATCCGGCCCCTCTTGTTATATCTTTCGAAATTGCTGCTCGCTCTGGCCTCGAATTCGATAGTTTATTGCTAACAAGATTCCCCGGCGGCAAAGCAATTCTCCAGAGAGTGAGTTGCTGATAAAAATGCCCGCCCTTACTAGCCCAACAACTGATGCCTTTCCTTTCCGACCGGACTATAGATAGGCCTTACGCCCAGACTGAACTACACGATTGAAAGCCGTTACGTTAGCCCGCAACCAGAACTTCTTGCTTACTTCCCTCCGTAGCCAAGACTTTTCTTACCTTTTCCACTCGGGGCGAACCTGAGCTTTAATGCCGTTAGCTAGGAGACCTGAACGCCTACAATAGAGGTTCAACTACTAAGCCTCTGACCTTACCTGAGTGAGGCCTGACCTTTCCTTTGACACCTGACTTGACCAACTACTGCAACTAAAAGCGAAGATTCCTTCCGCTTTGATTCCCTTTTGCTTTGATTCCCACCCGCATAACACCTCACGGAGATCGCCTCACTACGATCGCCTTAGAGTACATCTGTACCTAAACCAGAGTCACAAGTCTCTTCTCACTCATGAACGTATACTTGCCATACCCTTCAGCGATAAGTTCAGATGATAATGTATACCGACATTTTAAGAAAGGTTATGATTTAATTTGAAATCTATAATATGATAAGGTACGAGAAGGCAAGATGTGACAAAAAGTATGCATGTATGATTATGATGAGGTATGACTGTTAAGAGAGGTAATGGCCTATGTTATGAGAGTGAAGGCGGTACCATAAGGTCAAGGAACATATTGCATTGCCAGGATGCACACACTAGTAGTGCACCCAGTATTGTCATTCTTATGTACAAATTCCCAACCCATGGCGATGGGCGGAATCAGATCTTTAAGATTCGCTAACCCAAACTCACAAGGGTCAACAATGGGTATTGGCCTATGACAAGTGAAAGAAAAGTTAAGGCATTTCATGCACAGTTTAGATTCATGTCCATGTCATTTACGTATGTAACTATGAGTGCATGTTTTTCAAGGAAACCCTACGTTTATATTATTTTTACTGCATGA
Source organism: Carya cathayensis (assembly GCA_011037825.1). NCBI lineage: Eukaryota > Viridiplantae > Streptophyta > Magnoliopsida > Fagales > Juglandaceae > Carya > Carya cathayensis. The sequence continues at coordinate 1,054,160 of QGSO01000335.1, read as the reverse complement.
TGTATTGCTCATTGAGTATTCGACTCATTTTTTTGTATGTTTTAAATATTTTAACCACCCCAAGTTATGGTCATTGGGAGAAAGAGCTACATGATGGGACTTGACTCACGGAGATAAAATAGAGGCCTAGGCAGTTATGAGATATTTAGTTTTATGTTTTCAATCATTAAATTTATTTTCATAAGCACATGAAACTTGAATAATTTTCAATAAGTACTTCCACAGACTCTCTTTTATATTTGAAGTATTTTAAAAAATAATGACAATGTTTTATTTTATGGAATCTTTTATACCTAGCGCTTCATTAAGAAGAAAATTTTAAAAGTCAAGGTTAGTAGCACACTTGTCCCTCTATTTTCTAAAAATAATGTTGTTCTTAACCCTAGGGGGAAGGGGTGTGACATCAAGTCTCACAATTCCAGTTAGAATTGGCTCGGATACCATTTGAGATGACCATGGAAGGCCAACCCACATTTGAGCCACACTCCAAAAGGATTAGTCAAGGTTACAATTGAAGCCCATCAGAATCATTATGAAGGACAAGAACTTCATTGTCCCAAGTAATGTGAGATCTCATTCACCACCTTCTTGTACTTAATCTAGGTTATCACAACAACCATATGGTAATCGGTAACAATAAAGATCATAAGGGATTTCGTAGAACATACATAATAGCAAAACAAAAAATTCGTATAGTAACAATTAACAAGCTATTTCCCAACAAGTTGCTACAAGTGAACCCTAATGCTTTTGATTACGCTTTTCATCAAACAAATACAATAGATGATTATTTTCCCATTCTAGGCGGCATTAAACAGCCATATTTCCCACTAATACCTATGTAGGAAACGGACACCACTATTTATGCACTTTTATGAGTCCAATGACTCAAATAAAGGAATCTTTTAAGAATGCATCTGGTTCCATCTTTCTTTTGTTAGTTAACCCACCTTTTTCTAAAAGGGATTGTAGTAATTCTGGTTTTATACTACTTGGAATGGCTCTCTGGACCAATCTGATCTACCCCTAATAGTATACGAATTTTCACATCTCATGCAAATGGAAACCAACTGTATTTTCATCAGTAGGCCTTTTTCTATTTTGGCGATCACAAGACTTGTCTTGTGCTAGGATATTGTGTTCATGAAAAGACATACTGTCATACTTCGATTGTTACACACATTATTTTAAATTCATATGGTTGTTACAAATCAAATCTGAGACCTACCCAGTGGTCCCAGCCCCACCCTAGCATGTACCACCAAGACAAGGCCTATGGGCTAGAATCATAAATTTTGTACATATTCACATGAGATGCATATCAGTTTCTATCATAAAAACAAACAATGGAAAGACTTGATACTTTCTAGAATGCCTACTCTTTAAAACGTAAACGGCATAAATGCTGTGAGCTAATAACTTAAGATTTAAAAAATAAAAAATAAAGAGAGAGAGAGAGAGAGAGAGAGAGAGAGAGAGAGAGAGAGAGAGAGAGAGAGAGCAATGGAAAAAAAATGTAATTACTGGAACTCTCTGCTCATCTATTGGAAGTGGAAATGTTTTCTGCACATTTAGAATATCAGGAGGAGGTTTCTCTGTACGGATTGAGCTTGTTGGACATGAAATCAAGGCCTGAAAGTCACCACAATTTAAGACGAACAGTTAGATTCAGAGCTGCTATTTTTTGTAAGAAACTGAATTCTAACAAAAAAGAAAAAGAACTTCATATACCCAGATGTTCTTTCTTTTCATTTAAGGCAACTGATCATATAGTCATCCAAAACAACTACATACTAATAACTTATAATCTAGCTCAAGAAGCTTAAAGCCAAAATGTCTCAGCTGATTGAAAAAAAAAATCAATTGAATAAAAAATTGCAATCATTAGAAGATGAAAGGGGAGCAAGCCATCTAGCGATGGAAACATCACTATGGTCCCCTTTGAAGTGCTACAAGAAGAAAGGAAAATCTGGGTCTAACATTCAGGCCTGAATTTGGCATGGTTTGGATTATGGAGAGCTCTCTTAAGACCTTGCTTAGCTACTCTAATCTGAATCAAACCTATTTTTCTTGTTCTTTAGGAAGTTCCACAGCTTTAAGGCTTTACAGACAGAAAACAGTGGATACTGCCACTAATTTGAGTAGAAGGTAACGACTCTTTATGAAGGTTGAGTTAATGCTGGTTCAGTTTTACTTTAGTGTTACTAATGTAAGAGTAAAGTGGTATTTTCCAGATTTGCTAAAATGAGATATACCAGAGACCATGAATCATATTTTACGTTTGCATGCTTTTCAAGTTATGTTCTACAGTTTCTAAGGGGTTTGATGGTTCATTTTATTTTTAATAAAAGAGCCCCAGTCTCTATAGGAAAAGGATTGTGAATAACATATCTCAAGGCTTTTATGTAATCTGTCAAAAATAAGAAAAGAGCTCTGAAACCACCAACATCAATGTTTTTTCATACCTAACTAACACTACACCCCTGTATATCAAATCTCAACCAGGATTTCCTGAGGCAATCAGACAATGGTGCCAAACTCCTAAACATCCTGCATCGCATCGACACAAGACACCACTTGAAGCAGGAGTTCATTTGGAACCCAAAAGCATTGGAACATTTACAGGAAGATAAATGGGTAAAAAAGGATACTCTTCCTCCGCACTCAACCAAATGCTGACTTGAACCTCATATCATGAAAGCAACTTACAACCATAATTACAATCCAGTATCTGACGAACCCCCACCCCCCACCTTCCTTGCATTCAAAGATAATAATATGTGCATATCAAAGAATGATATTATGCACTTTTGCTCTACCAAACAGTGCTAGAGAATTCTTTATTCCTTCCTCCCCATGAAACGACTCCCATCTCAAGGCATCCAACCATTTTAAATCCCTTTCCCCATTGATCATCCTTATCCTCTCCAAGTGACCATACTATTTGTTTGAAATATCACAAAAGAACGTCTCTAGATGTCTCCAGACATCCATTTGTAATGAATGAAAAGACAAATAAAAAAGGTAGATACCATTTTGCATTCATCTGTTGTTCTTCAAAAAGCTGATGCGTACAGCTTCCAACTCTTTGCGAACTCGTCTACAACTACTCAACTCGACACAATTAAGCTTAATTACAAGAAAATTGGATATAGTTCACAAGTCCTTTTTCAACCAAGAGGGGATGGCAATGTGCATCATTTGCTATCATTATCTTAAACCTAAGGTCCTAAATCAGACTTTCTACCATCTCCCTATTTATCATATCATTTTTCCCCATGACTTCAGGTTTTTATTTTAAGCTTCCTTCTACCCATAATCATTTCCTCAACTTGACTTAAATCATTCTTTTTCACTAGCACATCGATCACTCTCGGTTGGATATGTCTAAACCTTGTTAAACAAGTTTTCCTCCTCTCTCAATAGGGGCCAGTCCTATCCTTCTGGATTGCATTCTTACTCATCCAACCTCATTTTACAAATGTATTTCGTCTTAAAAGCTCAGCTTATCCAGAACCATGGATCATAGTTAGTCTAACATTGCACACTCACCCAATACTTTCAATGAGTTTCCCCATTTCATCCATGTTGCTCTTATTCAATGGGTCAGATCCTCCTATATCATTTCAGCATTATGTATTATAGATCTGGTACCAAAAACAATTGCCGTTTGGTTTCTCTTGGTGGTAAAGTTTTACTATATCCCCATTTCCATTTTACTTATATTGAAATTGCACTCCATACACTTGGTATTTTAGTTTTACAAGAGGATCAATTTTTGGCACACCTAAAAGAACAAAGTTTATAGTTTTGGATGGAATATACATGTGCTTTTTTCATAAAAACTCTATTTAAAGCAAGTTTTCCATGAAACACTTAATTCTCACCAATGGGTTTCAATCTCAATTTTTACAAGAAAAAAGCGCCAAATAGCATGCAGACAGGACGAAAGGCAATGGGAAACAGAAAAAATTGAGATAAGAACCTGTAGAGCTTTTAGTCGTTCCTCTTCACACGTTGGTTGTTTAAGAACTGCTGACATTTCATCAACTCGTGTGAAAATTTGCTGTGAAGATCAAGAAATTCAAGGCCATTATCAGAAGCATATTATTTATCAATTATCATAAGCTCTATTAATAAAGAAGATCCATCATGAAGAAGAGAATGAAAGAGAGGAAAAAATAGATTGCTAAAGAACTTTCAGGATTATAAAAAGTGTGTGCAAATATGTAAATCATAAAGGTTCCAATTGCTCCATTATGGTCATCAGGAGAACGGATAAACAAGATTGTCCGTGTCAGTTATTAAAAAGCTTCAATTCTTCCCATCATCTTCAGCCACAGGAACTTAGATAGCGTCTTTAGACACTCATGGCTATGGTACCAAAATTTACCGATAACTGGAGGAACGTGGCCCAGGGTGGACCAGCCATGGGTTTGAGTCTTGACACCTTACTTGTGGATCATGCTGTGGTTATTGAATAATGGAAATGACAAAGCTAAAACTGTAAACCAAGTACGAAATGTCTATATATAAATTGCTTACTTATTTCTGTTTTCCAATTCTATTCGTTGCATTCACTTGCAACAAGAAACAACCACCAGCATTTTGATGCAATTTTCTTTCTTTCCTTGGTCTTTCATTCCTCATATTTTGAATAGCTTATCCAACTACAATAAATTAACTGCTTATGAAATTCTATTTTGTCAAATTCCTGGACATGTTCCAATTATGAGGGTAGTATCCTTATCATGGGGTCAGATCCCAGATTTTATGGATTCCTTCTTTACTAACCAGGTCAATCCCAAAGCCATAATGTCTAAAAATGAGGAGCTGTAATGAAATTGTTTTTTATTCCTTTGTCTCAAACTTCATGAAATGCTAATTTTAAGCAAAATGTTTGGTAAATATATTTTTCTTTTGATAGGTAAATGTTTAGGCAAATCTTTGGGAAATATTATTCCACTCAAACATAAAATATCATGTTCTCCTGACTGTTGTGCATCAGGAACTCCAATCTTGAAGCAATACCTCATCCAGTAGCTTCTTAATGGGAGGAAATCAGGGCACAAAATACAAGCTTACAGGAGTGAGGAACCAGGAGTTGAAGGCAGAGACGAAGCCAAAGGGGGGCCAGAGGGGGCCCTTGTGATGGGCACCAAAGTGGACCAAGTCTTAAAGATCATTTTCAAGTTCTTGATGGGGGCAATCATAAGATCAAGAGCTAAAAAGATCAAGAAAGCTATACAAGGATGGGTGCAATTCACTTGAGATGAAGCTAGCAAGAGCCCAACACTCAAGATGGGCTTGAGAGGAGGAGATCCAGTTTTCATCCATGTGATACGTTATGGAAGACACGACTTGGGCTTATTGCTATTGAAGGCCTTAGATTTGTTTATTTCATAAAAAGGGTTTTTAATTAGTTATAGGAATTAGTCTAGAATAATTGGGTTTAAGGATGCTTGGCCCACATATATTTTATTTTATTGAACTAGGATTTCAAGAGGCTTAAGTTACTGTAGCCGAGTTACTGTAGCAGCAGCACTGTACACTAAAGGATATTTTTTGAAGAAAGGGCATTATTTTGGCTAGGGTTTTAATTAGGTTTTGGTTTAAATACTCTTTATAACCTCATTTTAAGAAGTTTATGAAACCTTATGAAATTTGATGAATTTTATTCATTGTGAGCTAAGTTTATCTCATCTTGTTCTTCATTAAACATTTGAACTTATCAAAGGTAAATCACAACCTTTGTGGCATTCCTCCTTTGTAATTTGGATTCTTGAGATAGGTTCTTCAACGGATCTAAATTTTAATATAATCTAGATTCTTGAAACAAGTTCTTCAACGGGTCTAAATTCTTCCATCCATTGACTTGATTTTGACTTCCTTGGGTGAGTTTTCAAATTGATTGTAGATTCAAGGGATTCCATTCCCGTGATTTCATATCATTTGGTATTCAGAGCAAGGTTTCCAATCATGTCTGATTCTTTCTTTTATTTATTACATCTTTAATTCTAGGGTTGCAAAAAAAAAAAAAAAAAAAAAAACAATGGAGAAACAAAGGGGTTGCCGAAATTCCCTCATCCTAGGGCTACCAAAGTTGCTTTGTCATTAGGATTCTTAGGGTGGCTGAAATTTACATCATCTAGGGTTTCTTGCATATCTAAGTTTGTCAATTGCTTGGAGTATCGCTTTATTGATTCTCTTCTAATTCATTGTCAATTTTTGTATATTTGAATTCAATTGTTTGATTTTCAAAATCGAATATTGCTTTTTGTGATTGAATTAGTGGGAAGGGAAGGAAAGGGAAGGCAAGAAAGGAAAGCAGTATTAATTGAATTTTCACAATTGAATATTGTTGTTTGTGATTGAATTAGTTATAGGGGAGGGGAGGAAAGAAAATTCGAAAAAAAAAAAATACTTTTTATATCATTATAATTGGTATCTTGTTCTGTAATTACTATTTCCCTTTTATCAATTCCTTGAGTCTCCTATTATTTTATTCTTTCGTATTTCTCTTATTCTTGTTTCTTGGATCTAATTACTAGTTGGAATAAAATAAGGTTGTATTGTCTTGGTTTAGTTTAACTAGTTCTTAAAGAACTTGAGTTGGAAAACTCTTGAGGTAAGAAACAAGAGAGTGAGATTATTATCGGGAAAAAGTCAATTAAGAGTGAAACACGAATGGAATGTCACTATTTCAAGGAGCGTGTGAGGTTTTTTTTCCACTAACATTCTTTTTGTACAGTGCATTACGATGTCTCACAAGAGTGACTCATCACCAAAGGGGATAGCAGATAATTCATTATGTGTTGCAGTCCATGCAATAAAAATTTGAACAGTTGAATTTTGTGTTAGGGGAAGTGAGGGATAGAATGGATCAACGATGTGCAATGATTAAAAATCTGCAAGGTGGGAAAGATAGGAAGAGACATGAGCCTAGTATTGAACATGAGTATAAGAATGAAGAGTATGGTGAGTCTCTTGTTTCCAGGCGTGCTGTCAATATACAAATTAAGATGGGTGATACAAAGCAGCAGAGAGAGAACATTTTTCATACTAGATGCCACATCAACAAGAATGTATGTCATATGATCATTGATGGAAAGAGTTGTACTAATGTGGCTAGCACTACTTTAGTTGAAAAATTGAATTGACCTACCTTGAAGCACCCTAGACCGTACAAGTTACAGTAGTTGAATGATTGTAGAAAAATTAGGATAAATAAGCAAGTGCTAGTTTCTTTTTCAATTCGAAAGTACAAAGATGAGTTGCTTTGTGATGTAGTGCCTATGCATGCTAGCCATATTTTGTTGGGGAGGCCATGGCAGTATGATAGCAGGGTGATCCATCAATCCATGATGGGGTAAAAAACATATACAGTTTTGAAAAAGATGGAAAAACAATCAAACTTCCTCCTTTAACTCCAACACAGGTCCATGACAATCAATTGAAGCTGAGAAGTGAAAGTGAGCCAAAAAGAAAGAGAGAAAGTGAGATTGAGCAAAAAAAAAAGTAAAAGTGAGATTGAGCAAAAAAGCAATAGTAAAATGAGATTGAGAAAAAAGGAAATACTGAGGCTGAAAGGGGAGAGAGAGAAAAATAAGAGAGAAAAAATAAGGTTGAGGCTGAAACCTCAAGAAAAAGAGAGAATGAGTTGAAAAATAATTATGAGGCAGAGAGTTCAAAAAAAAGAGGAGAGTGAAAGAAAAAATGAAAGTGAAAAGGAAAAAGAGAGTGAGGAAAAAAAAGAATGAGGCCGAAATATCAAGAGAAAGAGAGAAAAATAAAATACAAAGATAGCTGAGAGTCAAGAAAAAGAGTGGAGCCATGAGAGAAAAAAGAAAAAGAGATTGCAGATAGAAAACGAAAAACAAAAGTGAGTTTCTACGCTAAATCAAGCTTTTATACTAACGATAACGACTCTTTGCCTAGTGTTGTTGTTTCTTTGTTGTAGGGATATGAGGACATGATTCCTAGTGGAGTGTTTAGTGGACTACCACCTATTAAAGGAATAGAGCTTCAAATTGATTTTGTACCAGGTGCGACAATTCCTAACCGACCTTTAGGTGAAGAACATGAGTCCTTGACACACTTGAAGGGACAAGATAAGTTCTTGACTAGAATGTATGCTGCGTGGGAGGAATGTATTGAAACTTTTTCTCATGCAATCAAATACACACATGGTAAGGAAAATCTTATGGTTGATGCATTATCAAGAAGGTATGTCCTTATCTTTATTTTAGATCCAATGCTACTGAGATTTGAATATGATAAGAAATTGCAAGCTAATGATGATGACTTTGGTAGCGTGTGGAACATGTGAGAAAGCATCGTTTGGTAAGTTTTATAAACTAGATTGGTACTTGTTTAGAGAGAATAGACTTTGTGTGCTTACTAGTTTTATGCTTAAGTTGCTTGTGTGTGATAAACATGGAGGTGGTTTGTTGGGTAACTTTGGTGTAAAGAAGATTTAGACGTCTTACATGAGCACTTTTGGGAGTACCATTTTCCATTCATTGAGTTTGCATATAATTTGAGTGGTCGTTTTGGTGTAAAGAAGACTTTATATGTGTTTCATGAACATTTGTGTGAGCATCATTTGCTATTCAATGACTTGTTGCATGGACGTTTGTGGGAGTATTATTTACCATTATTAGATTTTGCATTTAAGATGACCATGCATACTATTATTTTTTATTCTTCTTTTGAAGTTGTTTATGGTTTTAATCCACTTACTCTTTTAACTTTGATACTTTTTGCTTGTTGATGATAGGAGTAGTTTGGAAAGACTTTTTTAAATTCTTGTGAAAATTAATAATACTTCATATCAAGTGGATCTTCTATATAAGTATCATGTATATGTTATTTTCAATGTTACTGATATTTTTCCTTTGATGCAGGTGGAGATTCGAAGTCGAATTTTTTTAGGAGAGGGGGAATGATGGACACCAAAGTGGATCAAGTCTTAAAGATCATTTTCAAGTTCCAAATGGGGCAATCATAAGATCAAGAGATAAGAAGGTTAAGGAAGCTATGTAAGGATAGGTGCAATTCATTTGAGATGAAGCTAGCAAGAGCCCAACACTCAATATGGGCTTAAGAGGAGGAGATCCAATTTTCATCCATGTAATACGCTATGGAAAACACGACTTGGGCTATTGTTATTAAAGGCTTTGGACTTGTTTATTTCATTAAAAAATAGTTTTTAATTAGTTATAGGAATTAGTCTAGAATAATTGGGCTTGAGTATGCTTGGTCCACATATATTTTATTTTATTGAACTAAGGTTTCAAGAGGCTTAAGTTACTGTAGCCGCAGCAATGTTCACTAAGGGGTATTTTTGGAAGAAAGGGCTTTATTTTGGCTAGGGTTTTAATTATATTGTGGTTTAAATACTATTTGTAGTCTCATTTTAAGAAGTTTATGAAAGCTTGTGAAATTTGATGAATTTTATTCATTATGAGTTAAATTTATCTCCTCTTGTTCTTCATTGAACTTTTGAACTAATCAAAGTTAAATCACAACCTTTGTGGCGTTCCTCATTTATAATCTAGGTTCTTGAGACAGGTTCTTCAACGGGTCTAAATTTTAATATAATCTAGGTTCTTGAAACGAGTTCTTCAACGGGTTTAGATTCTTCCATCCATTGACTTGATTTCGACTTTCTTGGGTGAGTATTCAAATTGATTATGGGTTCAAGGGATTCCATTCCCACAGGTTCATATCACATGATCCCCTCGACGCTCTAAACAAATTTATTTTGACACCCCTGTTTTTGTCCATGCAACTTTTGATAATACTATTTGATTCCAAGCAAACTAAAATTTAGCAATTCAGCTATATTATTTCATATAATATTTTGACAGATAAAACTTCAATTCTTAAGAGAGATTTATTAGAAAAATAATATTTACTTCTAAACACATTTCAAAGATAGGAGAACATAAATAAAGTATTTTTATTTGTAGTCATCACTAATAATGTTGTCTAAAACTATTGTGAAGATTTTAAGTCATAATTTTAATTTTGATGTTTGCTTAAACTTTATGTAAACACTTTTTAATTAAAACTTTATATAAATTTTTTTGTCATTATGAGTTTTGTGAAATGCCTATTTTCTTTAGGTTTTGAATTTATTTTCTATTTCTTACTCTTTAATCACTTTTTTTTAATTATCATTTTGTTAGTGGTGTTCCTTAAAAAATTCAAGTAAACTATTTATTACAACCTAAAATATTTGGCCCCCCAAGAGTTATAATCCTGGTTTCTGGTTTCGTCCCTGATGTTGAAGGCATGGCTTGTTGTGTAGCAAGCATTTGCTACCAAACTTAAAATTTGGATCCATGTCGAAAACAGATTTCTGGAAATATCTATCCTCTAGGGTTCATATAAGATGCTCTGACCGTAACCTAAACTGGTAGTTTCTTGGTTAACCTACTGCACTGGAGCAACTCGGTGGCTTTATGCCCAACATAGATTGTACTAATTACGGGTAAGATCAGGAAGGCAATCTAGATGAGTCAGCCTATAATGCATAAGATCCAACCAAATCAACCCTGCCCTTGAACCCAAGTCCAAAGTTAAGTTCCACTAAGCTTGGAGTCGAAACCGTTGCAGCCAGTGGATCGTGTTAAAAGAAATAATAATAATAAAAATAAAAAGTAAAAAATAAATAAAAAGGAAAAGGCCCCTATGACCTTGAATCCAGCTAGTTTTATACTGACTAGAACTGTTTAACCGGGCTGGATTTAATAATTGGATTCCAGTTCTGGGTTTCAGTCTAATATGGAATGAACCCAAAATCCGGATCTGTCTGGTCCGGATACGGATTGTCCAACCCGGGTACCACTTTTAAATTCCGGTACCCGGGTTTATGTAAAAACCAACTCTCTCGTTTTCATTATCTTCAGTATTACTGAGTCACTGACCTTCATTCATCTCACGGCAAGAAATACAAAACCAATGAACCAACAACCATAAGTGAAAATTTTGGCACACAACGTATCAATGGGAAATTTTGAGTGATTACCGGAGCCATCCATCGACAAGTATCGCAGTCTATGCATGTGTGGTCTGCAAAAGCATTCAAAACTCGTATAATTTACCAAACAGATAATAATCAGCAACAATAGCTTACCAAAACAAAAAATTACGTTAATATACATGCAAACAGATCATTCACTATTCCTCAAACGGGATTGTTCCCTTTCTTACCAACAAAAAACTCTCCGTCTACGTTCTGAGGCCGTCGCTGTTTAAGAGAAACAGTGGATGCTGATGCTTGTGCTTGAGAACTTCGAATTGCTTTCAGAAACGGAATTCTATTCGCCGATGAATTCTTGTTGAACTTGCACCCCATACGAACTCTGGCCGATGATAACGATAGCACGGAAGAAGAACAAGGAGGGATCCCTGTGCTTCTCGGTCTCACCGCCATTGCCATTTCGAGGCTCATTTCCCTTTGCCTATTCCGGACTTACTTTCTGTCTAAATAGCAAGTCCGCAGAGATATGGAAAAGGACAGGTGCGGCAGTGACGGAGCTGCTGACCGAATTTGGGTGGCTGTGAAGTGTGAAGTGTGAAGTCTTTGACTTGTAAAGCGTCGAAGCCAAGTCTACAGTTTGCTTTTCCATTCCTATGTCGTACTTCTCTAGATTTTCTGTCGATGAAAACTCTATTCATCGTTATCTTTTTAATATAATACTATATAATAAATTTATTTATAAATAAAATATAATAAATAATTTTTAATTATTTAATATTATATTATATTATAATAAAATAATTATAAAAATCAAGATAATGAATAAATTATTATTTCTGTCAAAATCAAATAGAAAGTACCAGAGATACGGAAAAGGATATTCGATTCGGGCAGCCCGGGGGTGGGTGATGCCGTGATTCTTTCACATTATCAATCGATCCTGTACAAATGGTGAAGCCAAAATGTCCTAATACTTACCCACATGTACCGTTTGTCCGTGAGTACTACAGGTCGAGAGAGGTTTTAACGGTACGTTTGATCAAAAGAGGGTGAGAAATTCTTTTTTTTTTTTTTAATATTATTTAAATATAAAATATTTTTTATTTAATTATTAAAATTATTTTAAACTTTTAAATAAAATATTTCAATTTTTTTAAATGTCAAGACTCTTCCATTAAAAATGTTTTTGGAGGGAGACTAGGCCACCGGCCCCACGTGGATTCATCCCATTCACATATTATTTCAATGATTTTATTATTATTTATAAAATTTTTAAATACTTTTAAGCGTTGAAAGGAGGCTTAAGTTTCAAATGATTAATGCTACAAAATCTCGCTTTATTAAATTCAAATTCAGATTCGATTCGATTATAAAATCGGTTGTTTGTGAATAAAACTCGTCGATTTGATTTTATTCAACTCATTTGCTCGCTTATATATTAATGCACATATATTAAATCATCAAAATACATTATATTAAATATGCATGTCGATCAATGCTACACGAATATAGCTTTATTAAAGTCGAATTTGAATTTAACTTTATTAATTTGAATTCATTTCGATTTTGGCATTAAACCGGTTATTTGTGAACAAGACTCACCCGCTCAATTAAAAGTTTGTGAATATACTCGTAAAACTTGACGCGACTTGTTTGCTTGCTTATATATAATGAGTAATTGTGACGCCCTCAGATTTTCGTTTGGGATCGGACGGACATTTGAAGCGTCGGGACATGTAACACAACGTTACTTGCCCCCGTACATGACATATAGGATGCAATGTTCCTAACATGCATCTAGCATTATGCAATATTCGCAGCGGATAATTCTTTTTTTTTTTTTATACTATGCACCGAACTTATAACATCCCAAATAATTAAAACATAATTCATGCATACTTAACAAAATAAATAACCACGATTACAGTACGGGTCTCAGAAGACTGTAATCTCAAAACATGGTGACTAGACTCTATATTACAGTACCAAAATACACTTATTGAACCAGTTCATCGAGTAACTCGCGTAACTCAATTAACAAGGTTAGAATACTGTCCCAAAAGAAACTAACTATAGAAGTTGAAAACTCTGCATCGCATCTGCGGCGTCTAGTCAACATCCTCCAGCCTATCGGTATTTGCTCCTTGTTCTGAACCTGACACATCGCCTACCATTCGGGGAAAAAATGGTAGTTGGGACTACCATGGTGAGATTTGATTACAAATCTCAGCAAGTTAACAGAAAACTTTCACACAGGTTAATGATGTATGCATAGAAATAAAGGTATGAATGCACCATCAAAATTGAAAGTAAACATAACATAACTTGACATAACATGGCATAAAATAATAAGCATAATGTGACATGACATAACATGGCATGAGTTGACATAATTGAACTGAAACAGAAGCTTAGCTTAACGTGACATGAACTTAAATCATAGCATGGATGTGAACTTGAAACATAACATGTACTTGAACTTTAAGTTTAACATGAACGTACACATAACGTAACGTGAAATATGACTTGAACATGAAATACATGAACTTGGAATCTTATTTAATTGTCTTGATTAATAACGTAACCATATGGGTGCTACACGGGTCCCCTAGAGCCGTGTGTCCCTGCCGATTACCGCATCACAACACAGGTATCTAGACCAGCTGTGAGTGCGTTAATACGTACTCCACAGTTGTTGTGGCCCCACGTATTCTACGTGTCACAATTGCTGTGTCTCACGTAGTGTATGCTCCACAGTTGTTGTGGCCCCATACTTCATGCTCCACAGTTGTTGTGGCCCCATGAATACACGTAACATAAAATATGGCACCATCGGCGTTAGTGCCTGGCGCGCTCCGGTGACCAGTTACTTAGGCCCCATTCGCAACCTGTTGACTGTACTTCGTCAACCCAGGGAATTTCACACCTATTTAGACACTCCAGCGTGAACAAAGGAGTTCCACTAGGATATTACCCCATCCTAGCATTTAGGGTCGTGATTGACATGAATAACTTAACTTGAACATGATCTGAAACTTATATGAACTTTACATAAGGTGAACCACGCTTGAGTCCGTGGCACCGCATAACATAACTTGTGGTGAACATGCTTAGATCCGTGTCACCCTTAACATAACTTGTGATGAACACGCTTAGGTCCGTGCCATCCTTAACATAACTTGTGGTGAACACGCTTAGGTCCGTGTCACTCTTAAATATCTTATCTTTCTTAATACATGAGATATTATTTAATATCATGAACTTTTCTAACATGGCGTATACTTGTAAATGGCACAATATGATTTAAACATAAACATTCCATGACATACATGTAACATATGACATACTTAACATGGCATACTTATAACATACAACATTGCATGACATAAAAGATTTTGTAACAGATAAATATTCATAAAAGAATAAATCATGCGTAACAGATAAACATGTAATGACATGACATATATGATAACATACATACATAAATTGTAGTTCCCTTACCCATCATACATACACAATAAACTGATAGTAAGTTAGAAGCTAACTTACCTCGATTGTCACGTTCTACGAGAATAAAGTGCGATATACGAGAAACTGTAAAAGGTCATTCTAAAAGTTAGAAATTTAATTACTAACAATTAGAAACATGGAAACAAGTTATCTTAGAGTAAAATTATCATTTTACCCTCTACATGTGGGAAAACGACCATTTTACCCATAACTTAAGGATTTCATATCCTAACTCCAAAAATTTCCAAAATTTACATTCCTCATGTAAATTTTGTTCTAAACTCAAATATCAACTCAGAAAAAAATTTAAAACAAAACAACACTATGGAAAACACACTATGGCCGAAACATCCATAGGCCATTTCTCTTGATTTTTGTTACAATTCCTTCCAACTTCAAAACTCATGCTTAAACCAAAATTTTACAACAAACATCTTCCAATCCTAAGTTTAAAACCATACTTGAAACATCCATTTAGAAAAAGCTAATAATCAACACCAAACTTTTTTGTAAAAAGATCAAAACACTTGAATCACAAGCTTTGTCCTTAAATCAAAACATCTCCAAGAATTCCAAAAAATCTAATCTTACTTCTAACATATTCATAACATCATCCTCAGATAAACCATGCTTTAAATCATCAAACTAAAGTCACCAAAATCACAAAAATAACACTTGGAGTTTTTGATTTTACACTTAGTCCAAAAACAGAAACTTTTTCTTAACTAGCTTTGATAAATCTCTTGATCAATGGCTTAAGAAGGTGAGATCTTTGAAATAAAGTATCACATGGTTTAAAAACGTGTCCTAAAGAATATCCAACCATCAAAATTAAAATCACATGGCTAAAACCCAATAAAACATGGATCTAACCTAAAAACATCAAATCTTAGGCCTAACCGAAATTCTCTTGCATAGAAAAATCATATCTTTGAAACTAATACTAAATATCTCCAAAATAACATCCTAACATGAAAATAAGAGACTTAGGATCATCATATAAAAATATCAAAGCCTTTAGAGTAAGATCAAACCTCAAAATATTCAAACTTTATCCAAATAAAAACTGTTTTGTCACTTCCAGTTTTCATGTTTCTAGATCTAATAAAATCTATCATCAAAATCTTTATTCATGCAACAAAACCTCAATGAAAACTCTTAAACACATTCTAAGAACACTCCATAAAATTTTCGGACCAAGATATATCCATTAGCTTGGTCAAAAACTCCAAAACATAACACACTCTCCAGATTCACGCCCAGAATGACCTTTCCATGGTTAAAAATACTTTTGACCGACCAAATGACCATGGAATGATACGAAAAATACATCTACGGAAACTAGACTCAAAGAGGAACAACTTTTATGAAGGAGTCATCGTGTGAAAATACTTACAAAGGGTCGAAAAACTCCACGCAAAAAGACCCAGAAATCTGCCCGAGAGAGCTCTTTTGGGTTTCTCTCTAAGAACGGGGTGAAGAAATGATTAAAGTGAAGTAAGTGTGTCTTGCACGACTCAAGACTTCTGTAGGGAGAATATTTGGACCTTAATGATCATTGAGTGGAGGTGTAGACATGTGACATAATGTAGAGGATAGTGGGGGGCAAAAGACAACTTACAAAGGCTATGAGACATGGGACTTGATGGGGTGGGTTCCTCCATATTAATGAGTGCAACTTGATGCAATGAATGGTCTGCCAAGTGGGGGAGGAAATTTCTCCAAGAAGCTATGCCAAGGTGGCCAAAATTCGTGGGCTTTAGTGGGCCTTAGTGGGCCTCAACCAAGTGGGCTTCAATTTGGGGTTTAAAGGGGGTTTGGTTAGGGTTTGAGATGCTATCAAGCCCAAATCCAATTTTTCTTGGCCCAATCAAATTTCTAAGGTTTAAAATGTTGGATAAAGATGTCATAATAGGAATTTGAGAAATTAATAGCATGTGAAAGTGATTTAATCAAGTGATTAAACACAATACTAGAAATTGGATCAAAAAGGGTTTGAATGCCAACTTTAGGGTTTGGGGAAACCGTTTAGGGTTTCGGTTTCAACCAAGTTTTTGGGGTTTCAAAAGGATTCCAACCATTTAGGGTTTTACTAGGGTTGAAACCCTCTTCATCTAACTCAATTTGGTTGATCAGATGAAAAAAAACTGTTTTGCTTAGGTGGCATGATCTCACACATTGATTTCCTTCACAAATCCATCTAATGGTTTCTCTTTGTGCCAAGTATCTAATACTATTCATTATGTGTGGTTAAGATCTTGCCAAGTGTCCAAATAAAACTTCTCTAACCTAATTTGGACATTTCACACTGTGATTTTGAAACCACTGCACTTAGTACGCTTATCGAGGTTACTATTCACTCCGAAAAAGTGCATAATAAACTTAGTACTGAAAAATCCTAAATATTCAACTGAGTCTAGTGGCGTAAACTATAACGTAATCTGACACTTCTAACTACCTCAAACAAATAAAATCACATTTCTGGCACCATAGTGAGTGATAAAACTAATTATGTTGACATACTAGAACTTATGCGATTAGCCGATTCGTAAAAACTTATGGGGTTTTCACGAGATTTCTAATGTCTATAGAAATTCCACCATTGAATTTCTAGCGGGCTGTTACATCCTCCCCTCCTAAAAAAAAGATTTCGTCCTCGAAATCGACGCAAGTACAAACATAAAACACGCTTAAAACACTGTAGATAGTTTGAAAAAAAAAGAACCGTCCGTGACCCGACAAGTGCTGCAAAGTCTCGGGGCCTACTCTATGAATTTAATACGGCTAGTGATTTGAACAAACGCCTGATGTTGATGACAACCGTGATTGAAGGCTTTGAGTTTCTATAAAGAAACAGGATCATCTTCATCCATCGGAAAGAAAAAACATCGCTTCTTGACCTGTGTTTTGTTTTTCCATAACAAAATAATGGCTGGGCAAAACTCTTCCACTAATGTTCCAGACTTGAATCAGGAACCCTTGACGCATCAACCATCAATCTTCTCTCCTGAGGTCGTCAATACTACGATAGGAGCAGCGAACTGTTCTTCTAGTAGGACTGATTCTGAGATTATTACAGAATCATGGAAGCTCAGTAGTCAATATGCTGCCTCTGTTACGATCATGTCTCGGAGGTTACTGGCGAGGGTAAGTGAGATTGATCATCTTAACATCCAAATATCTGAGTTACAACAGAAGCTTGCTAATAAGGATAGAGAAAATAAAAGGCTACAGCAAGAAAACCAAGAGTTGAAGAAATTTGCAGATTGGTATGCTCATGATCTGCAACCACGAATAGAAGAGCTGGAACGAGAAAGGATTCAGATACAGGGTCAACATCGGCAGCTAACAGCAGAGGTTCATCGTTTTCTAGAGAAATAGGGACAAACTACTGTTAATCTAGCTGGCTTAGAAAGAAACTTTTGACAAAGCGTGTCCAGCAGATCTTGTATTTCTTTTGACTAAATAAGATTTGAAGAGATAAAAGTTTGTCTTCTTCTTTATGTTATCTCTATAAAATCAGTCTTCAACTCAATCCAATATGCATCAAAACTTATTCTCATCTCTATAACTCCTCTGCATTCCTTCAACATTCTCGCCTTAAGTTTTCAATTCTTTTCTCCATGGCTCACTCTTCTAACATTTCTCTAGATCCAACCATGAGGTATTCAGCACCTCAACCTCCTGTCCTTTCTGCAGCTGCCATAGGTGCCATGCTGCAGCAAGAAAATACTAGTATGGCTAATAAGTCAGACTCCGATGCTGTCTACGACTTGGTGAGTCTTGGGACTCGCTACTCATCCTCTATTATTGCTTTTTCCCAGCGGGTACAAGCCAAAAACCATGAGGTTGAAAGGCTTAAAGAACAAATTGTTGTACTTCAACGAATTGTTCAAGAGTCTCACACCAGGGAAGGAATCCTTCGGCAGCAGAATAAACAGCTGAAAACTCTATTGGATTCTTCATTCCGCTTGCCAGCTCCCATGAATAGGGATGACATGATATTGTATGAAGAGAATGAGCGTCTCCAACATGAGGCTAAGAACCTCAAGTTTATGTAGAAGCATTTTTTTTTTTTTTTAAAACTCTCTATATTTATGAACTCTGGTTTATCCTTTAAGAGATATTCGTAACATGCTTCATACCTATTTCTCTTCTAATCATATATAATCTATCTTCTGGTAAAGGTTTTGTGAATATATCTGCTAACTGATCATGTGTTTGTGAACTCTAATACTATATCGCTTTTCTGCACATGATCTCGAAGAAATTCAAGCCTAATGAATACTAAAATCTCAAGCCTAGTATTTGGTGCATTTCCTAAGGACATGTGGATTTATAACCCAGAGACGTATTGCTCTGATACCACCTGTGACGCCCCCAAATTCCGCTTGGGATTGAACGGACATTTGAAGCGTCGAGACATGCAACACAAGGTTACCTGCCCCCGTTCATGACATATAAGATGCAATGTTCCTAACATGCATCTAGCATTATGCAATATTCGCAGCGGATAATTTTTTTTTTTTTTTCTTTAGCAATACTATGCACCAAACTAAAAATATCCCAAATACTTGAAACATATTTCATACATAAAAACATACTAAAAAGCCGTGATCACTACACTAGTCCAAAATGGTTGTGATCAAAAGAATACTTGAGATACAACTCCAAAAGTACAAGCATTAACCTAAGTTAAATACTATACCATCATCAACATCGCACCGTAGCCTAGATGACCGTATTCAGATGGTCAGATTCCAATTCTTCTTTGGGTCCTGTAACAAGATCTACCATTCGGGGGGAATGGTAGTTGGGACTACCACAGTGAGATTTGATTACAAATCTCAGTAAGTTAACATAAAACTCACACACAGGTTAAAGATGCATGCATGGCAGTAAAAGCATAAATGCATAAGTAAAGTCGTACATAAGCATAGCATAACTTGACATATAACATGACATAACCAGAACTTAAACGTGAACTGAACTTGACTTAACATGACATGAACTTGAGTTTAAAACATAACATGGACTTGAAATGTAGCATGAACGTAAACATGCATAACATAAATATGAACTTGAAAATAACATAAACTTGAACATATCATGACATAAACGTGAACTTGAGACATACTGTAAACGTGAACTTAACATGATGTGAACATGAACTTGGAACATAACTTGATCATGAACATAACATGTACGTGTACATAACAAAACATGAACTTGATCTGAAACTTGACTTATCATGCACTTGATCTGAAACTTGACTTAATACGTACTCCACAGTTGTTGTGGCCCCACGTATTCTACGTGTCACAATTGCTGTGTCTCACGTAGTGTATGCTCCACAGTTGTTGTGGCCCCATACTTCATGCTCCACAGTTGTTGTGGCCCCATGAATACACGTAACATAAAATATAATACGTACTCCACAGTTGTTGTGGCCCCACGTATACACGTAACAGAAAATATAATACGTACTCCACAGTTGTTGTGGCCCCACGTATACACGTAACATAAAAAATAATACGTACTCCACAGTTGTTGTGGCCCCACGTATACACGTAACATAAAAAATAATACGTACTCCACAGTTGTTGTGGCCCCACGTATACACGTAACATAAAAAATAATACGTACTCCACAGTTGTTGTGGCCCCACGTATACACGTAACATAAAAAATAATACGTACTCCACAGTTGTTGTGGCCCCACGTATACACGTAACATAAAAAATAATACGTACTCCACAGTTGTTGTGGCCCCACGTATACACGTAACATAAAAAATAATACGTACTCCACAGTTGTTGTGGCCCCACGTATACACGTAACATAAAAAATAATACGTACTCCACAGTTGTTGTGGCCCCACGTATACACGTAACATAAAAAATAATACGTACTCCACAGTTGTTGTGGCCCCACGTATACACGTAACATAAAAAATAAAACGTACTCCACAGTTGTTGTGGCCCCACGTATTCTACGTGTCACAATTGCTGTGTCTCACGTAGTGTATGCTCCACAGTTGTTGTGGCCCCATACTTCATGCTCCACAGTTGTTGTGGCCCCATGAATACACGTAACATAAAATATAATACGTACTCCACAGTTGTTGTGGCCCCACGTATACACGTAACAGAAAATATAATACGTACTCCACAGTTGTTGTGGCCCCACGTATACACGTAACATAAAAAATAATACGTACTCCACAGTTGTTGTGGCCCCACGTATACACGTAACATAAAAAATAATACGTACTCCACAGTTGTTGTGGCCCCACGTATACACGTAACATAAAAAATAATACGTACTCCACAGTTGTTGTGGCCCCACGTATACACGTAACATAAAAAATAATACGTACTCCACAGTTGTTGTGGCCCCACGTATACACGTAACATAAAAAATATAATACGTACTC
Organism: Carya cathayensis; assembly: GCA_011037825.1. Classification (NCBI taxonomy): domain Eukaryota; kingdom Viridiplantae; phylum Streptophyta; class Magnoliopsida; order Fagales; family Juglandaceae; genus Carya; species Carya cathayensis. Next base: position 1,033,225 of record QGSO01000335.1, on the reverse strand, counting down.
CACAGTTGTTGTGGCCCCACGTATATACGTAACATTAAATATAATACGTACTCCACAGTTGTTGTGGCCCCACGTATTCACGTAACATAAAATATAATACGTACTCCACAGTTGTTGTGGCCCCACGTATTATACGTAACATAACATGTCTTATCTTTCTTAATGCATGAGATATTAATTAATATCATATACTTTTCTAACATGGCGTATACTTGTAAATGACACAATATGATTTAATCATAACATTTCATGGCATACTTAACATGGCATACTTATAACATACATCATTGTATGATAGAAAAGATTATGTAACAGATAATTATTCATGAGAGATTAAATCATACGTAGCAGATAAACATGTAATGACATAGCATGACATGGCATATACGATAACATACATACATAAATTGTAGTTCTCTTACCCATCACACATACACAATAAACTGATAGTAAGTTAGAGGCTAACTTACCTCGATTGTCACGTTCTACGAGAATAAAGTGCGATATACGAGAAACTGTAAAAGGTCATTCTAAAAGTTAGAAATTTAATTACTAACAATTAGAAACATGGAAACAAGTTATCTTAGAGTAAAATTATCATTTTACCCTCTACATGTGGGAAAACGACCATTTTACCCATAACTTAAGGATTTCATATCCTAACTCCAAAAATTTCCAAAATTTACATTCCTCATGTAAATTTTGTTCTAAACTCAAATATCAACTCAGAAAAAAATTTAAAACAAAACAACACTATGGAAAACACACTATGGCCGAAACATCCATAGGCCATTTCTCTTGATTTTTGTTACAATTCCTTCCAACTTCAAAACTCATGCTTAAACCAAAATTTTACAACAAACATCTTCCAATCCTAAGTTTAAAACCATACTTGAAACATCCATTTAGAAAAAGCTAATAATCAACACCAAACTTTTTTGTAAAAAGATCAAAACACTTGAATCACAAGCTTTGTCCTTAAATCAAAACATCTCCAAGAATTCCAAAAAATCTAATCTTACTTCTAACATATTCATAACATCATCCTCAGATAAACCATGCTTTAAATCATCAAACTAAAGTCACCAAAATCACAAAAATAACACTTGGAGTTTTTGATTTTACACTTAGTCCAAAAACAGAAACTTTTTCTTAACTAGCTTTGATAAATCTCTTGATCAATGGCTTAAGAAGGTGAGATCTTTGAAATAAAGTATCACATGGTTTAAAAACGTGTCCTAAAGAATATCCAACCATCAAAATTAAAATCACATGGCTAAAACCCAATAAAACATGGATCTAACCTAAAAACATCAAATCTTAGGCCTAACCGAAATTCTCTTGCATAGAAAAATCATATCTTTGAAACTAATACTAAATATCTCCAAAATAACATCCTAACATGAAAATAAGAGACTTAGGATCATCATATAAAAATATCAAAGCCTTTAGAGTAAGATCAAACCTCAAAATATTCAAACTTTATCCAAATAAAAACTGTTTTGTCACTTCCAGTTTTCATGTTTCTAGATCTAATAAAATCTATCATCAAAATCTTTATTCATGCAACAAAACCTCAATGAAAACTCTTAAACACATTCTAAGAACACTCCATAAAATTTTCGGACCAAGATATATCCATTAGCTTGGTCAAAAACTCCAAAACATAACACACTCTCCAGATTCACGCCCAGAATGACCTTTCCATGGTTAAAAATACTTTTGACCGACCAAATGACCATGGAATGATACGAAAAATACATCTACGGAAACTAGACTCAAAGAGGAACAACTTTTATGAAGGAGTCATCGTGTGAAAATACTTACAAAGGGTCGAAAAACTCCACGCAAAAAGACCCAGAAATCTGCCCGAGAGAGCTCTTTTGGGTTTCTCTCTAAGAACGGGGTGAAGAAATGATTAAAGTGAAGTAAGTGTGTCTTGCACGACTCAAGACTTCTGTAGGGAGAATATTTGGACCTTAATGATCATTGAGTGGAGGTGTAGACATGTGACATAATGTAGAGGATAGTGGGGGGCAAAAGACAACTTACAAAGGCTATGAGACATGGGACTTGATGGGGTGGGTTCCTCCATATTAATGAGTGCAACTTGATGCAATGAATGGTCTGCCAAGTGGGGGAGGAAATTTCTCCAAGAAGCTATGCCAAGGTGGCCAAAATTCGTGGGCTTTAGTGGGCCTTAGTGGGCCTCAACCAAGTGGGCTTCAATTTGGGGTTTAAAGGGGGTTTGGTTAGGGTTTGAGATGCTATCAAGCCCAAATCCAATTTTTCTTGGCCCAATCAAATTTCTAAGGTTTAAAATGTTGGATAAAGATGTCATAATAAGAATTTGAGAAATTAATAGCATGTGAAAGTGATTTTATCAAGTGATTAAACACAATGCTAGAAATTGGATCAAAAGGGCTTGAAGGCCAACCTTTAGGGTTTGGGGAAACCGTTTAGGGTTTCGATTTCAACCAAGTTTTTGGAATTTCAAATAGATTCCAATCATTGAGGGTTTCACTGACTAAAACCTATGCGATTAGTCGATTCGTGAAACCTTACGGAGTTTTCACGAGATTTCTAAAGTCTATAAAAATTTCACCATTGAATTTCTAGCGGGCTGTTACAGTAATATTATATATAATCGTACAGTTCGTAAGTATCGCATAATCTTTTTAAAAAGTAATATGTTTCTTGATTAAAAAATTAATTTTTTTTATGTAAGTTTCGTATTTATTTATCATTTTTAAAATAATTATAGAATACTTATACACTCTACGACTATAAATATCTTTTCTCATATATGATTAATACACCATATACGTTAAGAAAAGTTATGGATACATGGGCAAATCTCACTGTCCAGAAAAAATGGAGGCTAAGTGTCCATGTGAACAGTGTATATTAGATAGCCCAAATGAGTAAGAGTTCTTCTACAACCACCGACATTCGGTCCCGATATATTCTCCCGATTGACATGGCATGCCAAGTAATTCTTTTAGGGGGAATCAATCTGAAATTCCCTCCCATGACTAACCCGAAACCCCTACCGACGCACGCATGGACGATATCCTCCCTCTCCCTCCGTCTTGCACCGGGTTCCAGTGCGCGTGGTAGCAGAGCTCCATTTTCGGCGCCTCTTCCGGCTCCCCTCCTGTTATGAACCTGATGGTTACGGAGTCGTTTGAGTTCATATGATGCAATGGCGTTTTGGAGTCCTTATTTACTTGTCGTTTGAGCTTTCATTTACTTGGCATTTGAGTATTGTAATAGTCTATTTACGTAGTCTGTTATTTTACTTTACACGTGTCATTTGGTTATTTGTCTAGTTTGTTATCCCTGCGAGGATATTAGGGAAATGGGGGGAATGCATTGAGGAACCTGAACATTTTGGCTTGAAGTTGGAACTATCCGGAGGAATTGGGAGCCTCGAACTTCCCAAGGCGTAGCCATTTTTAACTGAGTCTATTTTCTATCATTTATCTCATTTTGCTATTTTTACTTGTTCATAAATTTCCCTTTCTGGTGTTCTTCATCCACTCTTCAATTGAGGATCTTAACAAGTGGTATCAAGAGACATTCGATCCTAACCAACCTAGAAATACAACCTTACCCAAACAGATTCTAACCCAAATAGATTCATGGGTGTGGTACGATTAAATAAACAACAATTGCTGTTGCTGGAAAAGATTTTGGAGAAAGTAGAGCACATGAGTGAAATACTCGACAAAATACTCGACAGGATGCAACCAAATTCCAAGAAAATGCAGCATAATTGCAAGAAAATGCAGAAATCTCTCGGGGATGATGAAAATGCAACAGAGGTGGAAGAAAATCGTAACGTTTTCAAGCATCAAGTGCATGAATCCTTCTTGGTCTGGGAAGACCAAGCTGTGGAGGCGGGAGTAGAGAAGGGAGCTATGGATTCAACCAAAGAAATACAAAACTCAGTACTGCAGATGGTAAATGAATCGACAGATGAAGACGAACTAGTAGAGGAACGAAAAGAAAAGGAAGTCGAATTGGAGAAGATAATGGCAGCGCCCACGTTATCTGTTCCTAAAGAAATTCCTCTTTCCTCTGTTATAGAAAATTTTTTCGACAAGCCCATCATATTTTCTCAATCCTCAGATTTCTCTATCAGTATTTCATGTCTCTCCTCCATTAACACGTCATTATATATCAATCTCACAAAGATGAAGCACATGATCACCGAGATGCACCCTATCAACCACGATTCTAAGAGGCTTATTGATCGTAGATGCAAGGATATTTTTCTACACCTCGTATGGCATCCCTCATGGGAGACCCATGCGTTCAAGTGGCCTCCTCTCACCGTTGGGTATTTTTTGAACCGAAAGAAGCCCTTCGACCAGGCATATTCCGTCCAAAAGATGAATTTTGGCATCCGCATATTCTCACATCTAAAGCCCACTTTCAATCGAGCCTTCACAGCCAAGGTTTGGGAGGTGGAGTTTGTGGATTTCTTGGCTAAAGAGCCTTACACCGAAGGTGCAGAGCTCATCCATTTTGTGCTCGATATGATCCATAAAGAGACTAAGGACTGTGATTACTTGGAAGGATTTCAGATTTGCTCTTCTCTAAGAGGAGGCACTAAATTTGGTGTGATGGTTTGGATCTTCATGGGCTACTGGTACCAAATCGAGCAGTTGAAGAGGCTTAAGAAGAAGGGCTACAAGGTGCTCTTTATGGTTGATGCAATTGATGAGTATGTCATTGGGCAGTTGAAAGAATACGGTGGGAGGGAAGGAATGGCGCCCAAGCTATTTGACGAGATGCTTGAAGGGATGTTGGCTACTTATCTCAACACGTATAGAGTTAAAAGACCCTTCGGATTTAATGGAGAAAATGATGCAGCTGCAATTGCACGCTATTTGGCTGGTCTTGAGATGTATAAGATTACAGCTGGACTTGGAGGTTCAGGTGGTAGACCTGAACTTTGTGTATGGTCATTACTCTCTTTGAGGTGTGGGGTCCTTGTTAGTGCAGACAATACTGGTAGTGTTCATTTTTGGAGCAATAAGCACGGGACACTTTTGTAGGCACATTCTCTCCACAAAGGTGATGTGAACGCTCTAGCAGCAGCTCCCAGCCATAATAGGGTGCTCTCTATTGGTTCTGATGGCTAGGTTATTCTGTATAAGCTCTCTAGTGAGACAGTGGGCCCTAGTGATGACAAAGATTCTTCTATAGTGATGAAGAAATGGACCTATGTTGGTTATGTGAGAGCTCATACACATGATGTCTGGACTTTGACACTAGTATTTCCTATCAGTAGGGAAGAACCGTTTCTGGTTGAAAAGGTGAAAAGAAGTCACAGTAAGGAGAAGCCAGTTGAATTTAGTTACCACAAGTGGGCCCACATGGGAGTTCAAACAGTACTAAAAAAGAAGCTTACATTGGTTGGACTGACAACAATTGTCTTAACCTGCAAGTATAAGGAGGTTTTTGTCCCTCTTGTGGAGGACCTTGTTCTGTTATCAAATAAGGCATGTACCAGGAAATAAGTTATCGATATGGAGAGATTAATGGGTAAGAAATTTTTTGCTTCCCAGAAGATTGATGTTGTGCCCCTTCAAATTGTTTTTAGGCCTTTTGATAGAGGAAGAGGAGCAGTATACAGTGGTATTAAGCGTAGTACACTTATGAAAATCAACAATGTATACGTCTGTGGGCCTTGCCCTGAAGTTTGGTTCATGTTTCAGCTTTCCACTCATGATAAAGCTATTTTCTATGAGGGTTATTATGAGCATAAAGGAGATAAAATTTTTAAGGGAACCATTGCAGTTGGGTTTACTATTGATTCAAAAGGGGAGCTTTCGTGGCATCAAGTTGAATTGAGACAAGTTATAGCTATAGATGTGGCAAATGATCCAACAGAATATTCTAAAGCAATTCTTGGAAAGCCAAATGAAGAGTATTGTGATTGGATTGTTGATTCAGAGAAGTGGGGAGACGACATTGAGCTTTCAATATTAGTTGATTATTATGGGCGTGAAATTGCGGCATATGACATCCCAACCACACGGTGTAATTTGTATGGTCAAGAAAAGAAATATTCAGAAGAGGTGCTAATTTGGTTTGTAGCTCTCCTACTCCTTACACAAGACCAAACATCATTTCGTTGAAAGAGGGGGGGTATTTTCTTAAAAGAAGTAGATACCTTTGTCTTGGAGCTATGGGAATTGTGAAGACGACTAGAGGTGGTGAAAAGAAGAAGATTTTTTTTTTTTTTTTTGTTTTATCATGGTGGTTGTACATTTAAGATCAATGTCTTGACGTTGGATAATGGTGCTTTTCAGCATTTGACTTGTTGAAGTCTGGAGTACATTAAATGACAAGCTTCTCGAGTGCTGATGTCAAGGAAAATTTCTATGGAAGTAGTTGAGGCCATCCACCAATTGCAACCTTACTCTAAACCTTGAGGACAAGGTTCTTTGAAGGAGAGGATTTGTTATGAACCTGATGGTTATGGAGTCGTTTGAGTTCATATGATGCAATGGCGTTTTGGAGTCCTTATTTACTTGTCGTTTGAGCTTTCATTTACTTGGCATTTGAGTATTGTAATAGTCTATTTACGTAGTCTGTTATTTTACTTTACACGTGTCATTTGGTTATTTGTCTAGTTTGTTATCCCTGCGAGGATATTAGGGAAATGGGGGGAATGCATTGAGGAACCTGAACATTTTGACTTGAAGCTGGAACTATCCGGAGGAATTGGGAGCCTCGAACTTCCCAAGGCGTAGCCATTTTTAACTGAGTCTATTTTCTATCATTTATCTCATTTTGCTATTTTTACTTGTTCATAAATTTCCCTTTCTGGTGTTCTTCATCCACTCTTCAATTGAGGATCTTAACACCTCCATCCAGCCTCACTTGCCCCACGAATCTGAGCGGTAGATTTTCACCTCTCCCACTATAACTCCCCGCTTCTCTGCAACTTGTTTTTATACAAAGGATATTTTAGTGCTTGATGTTCTTTATTTATCTAAGATCTCTTTTCGCATCTTTCTAATTCTCCTAGTTCCTTTTCCTCTTTCGTTCTGCACCTTTAAATTTATGGGATCTGCAACTCTGTTTTGTGTTCATCCAAAGAGTGGGGTAGCGGGTCCATGTTTTTTGTTCTATTCTACTATGTATTTGGTTTGAAGATTCAGGAAAATAGGTATCCATTGAGGGGCCAGATTTTTGTTGGTGGAATACTAAAGGGAAGGAGTGGGATTCGTTTGGGAAGCAAGGACTACTAAGATCTATCATTAGGATTGTTTTGTTCCTAAACAGGGACCACTTATCTCTTACTCGACTTATACTGGTTAGAAATCCAAGCTTTCTATCTGTGATTCTAATGAGTGTGAAACCTCACTTTATTCCTTTTAGGAAAACTATCAATTTTCTTTTGTATTTTAAATTTTCAAGAGGAAGAAAGGGGGAGAAAAGTAGCTAGATTATGAAATTATGTCCCTTTATTTCACGAACGAGAGAACTTTTGACTTCCATGTGGGTAGTGAGGTACCCCACATTTTCTTTTCCTTTGTTCTTTGCCAATGTAAAGAGCCCTTTGCTCCATGTGTGTGGCATTTGTCATGAGATGTTGGCTATTTCTTAGAAATTTTAGTAGAGTATGTTTAGTTTGAATGCATAGAAAATATATTTAATTTGGTGCATGCAAAATAATAATAATAATAATAACAATAACAATTTTAGTTAAGCTGGTATGGTTTTATTGCTATAACATTTTTTAATGTTAACGTTGTATTATTATTTTGGAAATGCTTCAAGTTCTTATATTTGAGTTCTGCTTTGAGTTATTGTTGTGTCACTAAGACTAATGCACCATTATTATCATGGGCAGCTTGGAAGTTGAATGTTGACAGATTTGCAGTAGTTGAAGTCAACATCAGATTTGCATTGAAATTTAAATTGAGAAAGTCTGGATAATATACTACTAGCTATAGCTACTGTAGAATTTAGTTAAATTGAATTTTTTGCAGCATTGCATGGTTTAATAATGCGCCTCTATGCATTAGATATTTCGACTACTCTCAGATGTATTAATTTGGTTCTAGTTTTGTTGTTGATATGCTAAACCTTATGAGATTGCCTTGAGTCTTTATTGATAATATACCACTAGTTTTATTGTTGACATTTTAAACCTTATGAGTTTTATTGTTGACATTAGGATCACACTAGAAAAACCCAGAATTTGCAATATCAAACAAGAATATATCGATTTTTTTCAATCTTTATTTGAATCTGGTTGCATCTTCTTAGATAATTTGAAGGCTGGGCTTGAAATGGATTCTGACATGGGACATGTAGAAAATGAGTATGATCAGGCTGGTCATGTAGTTTATGAGGGGATGAGGTAGGACATGTAGATTATGAGTATGATGAGGTGGAACATGCAGATAATAAGTGTGATGAAACATTGAAGAACCTAAAGTTAGAATGACATTTTCATTAGTAGAAGAAGTTTAGTCTTACCATATGAAGTATGGTAAGAAGAAGGGGTTTGGGGTGTGTAAAAGGATTCTGAACAGGGTGACGATAGGAATGTCAGATAGTTTACCTTGGTATGTACGCGATAAGGCAAATTGAAGAGTAACGCTGCCAATGTTCTCAAGTCAAGGCAAACAGAGAAAATAGAGTATATGGATAGGATTAATGTGACACTGAATGATGAATGTGGTATACCCTGTCTAAAGTAAACTAGGGTCACACACACATTTGTAGTTCGGGAAAGGCAAGACATTTCAAATGCTTTAAGAAGGTTGATGCTCGTGTGGCTGAGTAGCTGGAAATAAATGAACAGATAGGCATACGAATGCCCAAAAATTTCAAGGTTGTAGTTGTTGAGACGGGGGGTTACGAGCATGTGCCATTCAATGGGAGGGTCGAAACTATATTGACAAAGCACGATAATTTCGCCTCAGGGTCGGAGGATCTGTTTTGTACCAGGTCAAATACCGACCATGCTGGTGCGTTTCGGTCAATACCGACCGATTTTCGGTGTACCGGTACTGGCTAAAATTCGTGCTTTGTCGAATTTTTATAATTAAAGTAAAAATTATGATTTTTTTCATAATTTTCACTCAAATTCTTACGTCTGAATATTATTTTCTTAACTTTTTTAATCTTTTTTTCTTAAGGACTAAAAATCAAATCCCTGCTTCCCTTTTCATGATAAAGATGAGTGATTATTTTTTTAAATAATTGGATTGAGAACATATAAATATTATTGAGTTTTATAAATATATATTTTAATTTTTTAAGACTTGCATTGATATTATTTTGAAATATAATTTATATATATATAATTAATTTATTATATATAGATTATCCCGAAATGGTATTAGTACCAAAATATTTTATTTTAATACCTTAACTGAAACGGTCACCAAAACAGTATTCAAAACTTTGGTTGAAGTTCTATGTAACTATTTTTGAGATTTGCAATAATAAAATAAAAAATAAAAAACCCAAATTTCTACCATCATATAGATGTGGACTATGAGTTGCAGTTCGGTTAAAGAATGTGTTTTGGATAAAAGCTCGAAGTAAAGCTGTGTATGAATTATTCGAGAATTTGATTATATTTGACATAACATATCTAATTAATGTATATAAGATACCTTTTGCATGATTTGTAGGTAAAAATCACCATGATCAATTAATCTTATTCGGTTGTAAATTTTTTTTTTTTTTAGAGAAACACCAAACATTCCATTAAAACAGGGGAGAAGGGGAAACACGATTACAAGGAGGTCTAGTGACCACAACAACCGAATTCTCTCCTAACTTAAGGGAATCCTTAGCCAAGTTGTGAGCTAACTGATTGCCACTTCTCCTAACAAAGCCAATAGACCATTGACATAAGCTAGAAAGCAACAATTTAGTGTCATACATAACCATGCCCACCCTCTCCCATCTCTCAACATGTTGGTTAATACCATTCACAATCTGTATAGCATCCCCTTCTAAGATAACAGAACTGAACTCCATGTCCTTAGCCAAAGTAGCCGCATGAAAAGCTCCTAAAGCTTCAGCCAAAAGAGGGTCAGGAATGCTGGGGATAGGAATTTGTTTAGTGACCATAACAAAACCCTCATGGTCTCGGGCCACCAGACCAATGCCAATTCTAGCTTGAGACACATCCACAGCAGCATCCCAGTTAATTTTAATGGAATCTGAAGGAGGGGGAGACCATTCAGAAGCATGAGTAGGAGATCCTTGAGGTGTAGCTTTCCCATTACCTTGGGCATCCTTATAAGTTGCAAGAGATAGTGAGGCATGTTTCAATACTAGATTGGGATGCACGAAGGACCCCTCAAAGATCAGCTTATTTCTTCTAAACCAGATGTTCCTGGCAAACAGTTCCATTAAAGGTTGACCACACTGTTTACTGAGGCATTCGTATAGTTCCTTGAAGCTGCCTACCCTCAAAGAACTTTTTTGGAATATAATATGGCCTTGACTCCAAACATCCATAGCAGAACTGCAGTTCCAAAGAGCATGTGTGGTAGATTCCTCTTCCTTGCAACAGATAGGACAGATAGAAGATTCCACAATCTTTTTCTTGAACAAATTGAGTTTAGTGGGGAGGGATTCTATGCATGCTCGCCAGATGAAGGTTTTGGTAGCATTAGGAACCTGCAAATTCCACAAACCAGTCCAGTCCCTCTGCCTTTGCAAACCTCTAGAAGATTGTCCCTTAAGCTGTTCAATAGACTCTTTCTGAAAGTGATAGGCACTCTTAACAGTGAAAGAGCCATCTTTGGTGCCCAACCAAATTAGTCTATCATTGGCACCAGATGAGCTTATGGGAATTCTTTGGATCACTGCAGCTAAATCAAAGCCAAAAACTTCTGTAATCAAACCTCTATCCCATTGCTTAGTTTCATTATGTATGAGTCTTGCCACTTTATCATCCTCCTGCAGAAAATGTATTGGTGATTGGACTATATGGCTAGTAGGTTGTGGCAACCACCTATCCTTCCATATTTTGGTGTTTTGACTATCACCAATACGCCATATGGAGCCTTTTTCTATCAATCCTTTTGCAGCACAAAAGCTCCTCCAGATAAAGGATGGCCTATTTCCCACCTTGGCTTGAAAGAAGTCAACACCTAGGAAATATTTCAGTTTAAGGACTTGGGCAGCAAGGGAATTGGGGTGTTGAATAAGTCTCCACCCTTGCTTTGCCAAAAAAGCCAGATTAAAACTCTCAAGGTCTCTAAAACCCAGGCCACCTGCAGCTTTCGATCTTCCCATCTGACTCCAAGATACCTAATGCACCCTTTTTTCATTTTGTAGATGGCCCCACCAGAAATGATGCATTACTTTGTTGATTTCACTCAAAAGGGCTTTAGGCAGTTTAAAGACTCCCATGCAATAAGTGGGAAGGGCTTGAATCACAGCCTTAAGGAGTATTTCCTTTCCTGCCTGAGAAAGAAACTTGTTTTTCCAGTTACTGCTTTTTCCTCTAATTCTATCAATGATATCCTTGAAGGCAGCGTGTTTGGATCTACCAATGAGAGCTGGTAATCCAAGATACTTTTCATAACATGAAGAATATCTAGTTTCAGCAAGATTCAAGATGTATTCTTTTGTGGCTGACTTTGTATTGGGACTGAAGAAAATAGAGGCTTTAGTCTTGTTAAGTTTCTGGCCAGAGGCTTCTTCATAAAGGTTTAGCAATACATGAATAGATGACCACTCTCTTACATTAGCTCTACAGAAAAGCAAACTATCATCAGCAAAAAATAGGTGGTTAATGCTAAGCTTCCCCCTGCAAATAGGAAAATCATGAATCATGTTGGTACTTTCAGCATGGTTCATTAAACTACTAAGCACCTCGGCTACCAGAATGAAAAGATAGGGGGAGAGAGGATCTCCCTGTCTGATTCCTCTAGTTGGAATAAATTTTCCTTGAGAACTACCATTAAGAAGAAGAGAATAGGATACCGTAGTTACACACTGCATGACCAGGTTTATCCATCTGTTGCTGAAACCCATCTTACCCATGACCTTCCTAAAAAAAACCCACTCCACCCTATTGTAGGCCTTGCTCATGTCTAGCTTTATAGCCATATATCCTTGCTTCCTTTTGCCTTTAGTTGACATAGAATGAAGTGTTTCGAAAGCCACAATGACATTGTCCATAATCATCCTGCCATGAATAAAAGCACTTTGGGTGGGGGCAATAATAGTAGGAAGAATCAACTTAAGCCTATTAGAAAGAACTTTAGAAACCACCTTATAAATGACATTGCAGAGAGATATAGACCTAAAATCCAGAACAATTTGGGGATTTTTGATTTTTGGAATTAAAACAATGAAGGTATCATTAATAGGTGCAACATCCCCATTCCCATTTAAGATTTCCAAAACAGCTTTAGTGAGATCATCTCCTACAACTTCCCAGTGTGATTGGTAGAACAAAGCAGGGTATCCATCTGGGCCAGGAGAGCCCATGGGGTTCATATGGAACATAGCAGCCTTAACCTCATCAGCTGTAAACTGTTTGGTAAGGTTGGCATTCATCTCACTGTCTACTCGAGGGTGGACCTGGCTCAAGCATGCCTCAATACCACTTGGATTTGATGATGTAAAAAGTTCTTGGAAATACTGGGAGAACAATTCAAAAATTTCTCCCAAGACAGTTGTTGAACTTCCATCCGCCCTCACTAGTTTTTGAATCCCACTGTTTTTCCTCCTCTGATTGGCACACTTATGGAAATATTTTGAATTTCTGTCACCATCTCTCAGCCACACCTGTTTTCCCCTCTGTTGCCATTTCAAGTTCTCTTCCTCTAGGGATTTATCAATATCCTTCTATAACACCTTTATAGCTACTGAATTAGAGCCAGTGTTTGAGTCTTGCATCTTCAAGGGCAGATTCAATTGGGCTTGGATGTCCCTCTATTTTTTCCAAAGGCTTGAGCTCCAATGTTTTAATGACTCTTTGCATCTGTTAAGTTTCCTCATGATTGAATTAACCTTAAAACCCTGAACTGTATCCTGGATGGACCAAGTGGATTTAATAATGCTGTTGCATGCTTCATGGACATTCCAACTTGCTTCAAATCTGAAGATCTTCTCCCTTTTAGTCTCAAAGAATAAAGCCCTTCTATCTCTCTTTCTAGCATTAACCAGTAATGGACAGTGGTAAGAGGTTTGGGCAGCTAGAACACTGATATTGCATTCACAAAACAGACTAGTCCACATCAAATTACCCATAGCTCGATCCAATCTTTCTTTAGTGAACTGATCTCCCTCTCTATTATTGCACCAGGTGTATTTTGAGCCTTCAAAACCTAGGTCACTCAGGCCACACCAGTCCATAGACATTCTGAAAGCTTCCATTTGAGGATATGGTCTGCTGGTTGCTCCTACCTTTTCATGATGATGCATTATTTCATTGAAATCTCCAAAGCAAAGCCATGGTTTGTCCTCCATAGGTTTGATCATCTTCAACAAGTTCCAACTTTTTCCTCTCTTTGAAGTTTCGGGAAAGCCATAGAAACCAGTAACCATAATCTGTTGGGAAACCTCCTCTTGACTGAAAACCATAGAAATATGGTTATGAGAATAGTTCTCTAAAATGAAGTCCATATTGCTTTTCCAGAGAAAAGCTAAGCCTCCACTGAGGCCTCTACTTTCCACCACGAAACTACAATCAAACTGAAGATTGTTTCACACTTCCTCAACCCTTTTCCTGCCACACTTAGTTTCCATTAAAAAGATAAAGTCGGGATACTTTGACCTCACTAAGAGGTTTAATTCTTGAACTATACGGGGGTTCCCAAGCCCCCTACAGTTCCAGCTGAGGCATATCATTGTTGTTGGTGGGGCTGCTCAGCAGCCTCCACCAAGACAGTTTTGTCACTAAATTCTGTTAATTCTTGGATGCCTTTAGGTTTTTTCACTTTATTTTCCGTGTCTATCTGAGTATTCAACTCCCTTTTCTTACTGCCCCTCCTTTTAGGAATTATGACCATAGACATAGGATGAGTTACCTCCCTAGCCTTCCTTTTCCAAGTGGCCCCCTTTTTGCCTAGTCACTACTCCCATAATGCTTGGCACAGCCACATCTTCATTAACTTTATCTTGTAACAGATCCCTATTCGAGACAGTTGGGACTTTAATAACATCAGAAGTGGCCAACTCCTTGGATGAGTAATTTTTATTTTCAGAGATGACTGAAAAGCTTGGGGGTTGACAGTTGGAAGTAAAGGCCTCCACCATAGGTGCAATCGGGGATTCTGACTTATGGCCCTTGCCAACCTTTGAAGGACCACTTCCTTCCTTAGATTGAGTTCCAACTGTATTTGTGACATCCTCCTCACCCTCTTTCTGGTTCAGTTTGGCTTCACTTGCATTACCATTAGAAGATTCAGTGTGCTGCCACTGCTGTTGATTCAGGCCACCAGACTTGCCACCGTACTGCCTGCCATCAAATATCTTAGAGTTCATTGGTTGAGTCCGGATCCAAGGGCCAAATTGCAGAAGCTTAGGATCATTGCCAAGTATAGGACCCCTCTGTTGAGTACAACTTTTACCTTTATGAGCTATAATACCACAATGAAAACAGAATGATTGTAGCCTTTCGTATTTTGTAGAAATCCAGTGTTTTAGATTATTCAGTTCCACCCATTTTCCATGTAAAAGAGGTTTGTGTAAGTCCACTACGACTCTTATCCGCATACATTTCCCCCATGCAACACCATCAGAGTCTGCATCTACTCTAATGACATGGCCAACCGAGGAACCCAAGTGCCTACCAACTTCGTCTGTCATTGCCCCCATGGCAATCCGTGAAGTTGGATCCAGAATGGTTCAAAACGGAAACAAATATCATTTAAAGGAACATCTTCATCAAATTCTAGAAAGGACACAAGGTTTCTATCAAAAAACCATGGGCGTCCCCCTAAAACTTTTTCTTTATCACCAAGAAACTGAAATTCGATTAGGAATTTAAAATCCCTTAATTCTTTGAACTTCACCCATCCCTCCAGTCTCCAAACTTGCGACATGGTTACTCTGAAAGCTTCACTATTAATTCCTTTTTTGGTCATCACTCCTCCAACAATGCAATGTTTACTACGTGTAGCACCCTCCATTGATCTAGCAGAATGAACCTTGAGGACTTCACTTTTTGCCGTAGACAAGTTCAGTCTTTCCCACCTTTTGGCAAGATCTTCTTCCTCCATATGAAAAGGGTCGAAGAGAGGCAAGGAAGATGGATAAAAGACAAAGGCTTCCGAAACAGAAGATCAAACCACCTTGCACGAGTAAGGGGACTAAAACCTTAATAAAGACTCACGTACCTTTGTGTGATTGTTTGAATTATAATTAAATATATGAATAACTAACTGCCAAATGCAATTATTGCATAAATATGGAAAAGGACAGCTGGGGCAGTGACGGAGTTGCGGGACGTACCGAGTTTGGGCAGGTGAGTCTTTGACTTGTAAACAGTGGAAGCCAAGTACAATTTGCTTTTCTATTCCTATTTCGGAGCTGAGGGGCCGATCGAGTTTGGGCGACTTTACTATGGGCGACTTTACTACTGCATAAAAGAAAGAAAATGATAGGGTTATAATTTACTATTTTTTTATATTTAATTTTTTTATTTTACTTAATAATTAAAGTAATAACTATTAATAAAATTATATATTTTTTTAATTTTTTTAATGATTAAATATGTTAAAAAAATACTTTAAAAATGATAAAAAAATAAAAAATTGCAAATCTTTTATAAATAATTAATAATTAATAATAACGCCATCACTTTCTCTCCACAAATATGGAGGAAAGACTCGGTGCAAATAAGATAAGGCTCCGCATAAAAGTCTATAAGACAGTGCATGGTACAAGTTGGTAAGTACAAAAACACTTTGGCTTTACCTTTGGCACACGATCGATTGATAGTGAAAGAATCACCAACCCCAAGGCTGCCCGAATCGTCCGAAAGCGTAATGATACTTCCCACACCTTTGGAAAATGATATTACGTTCTCTGATAAACTATACCTTAATTATTATTATTTTATTATTTTTGTTTTTAATCTGAATTAAAATTTTGAAAATATGATGTTCTTACATAATATAGAAAAAAAAATCCACTAATTTAATGTAATCATGTAAATAAATTAAAATTAAATTAAATTTTATAAAAATTGACATTATTTTACTCTTTGAGTCAAAAGATAATGTTCGTTACTTGTCATTACATAAGTATTACAAGTAGAGAGGGTTTAACGGTACATTTGGTCTCGAGTAATTAGTTTTTTTTAATTATCATTTAAATATAAAATAAGTTTTATTTTTATTTAATCATTATAATTTTTTCAATCTTTCAAACAAAATATAAAAAATATTTAAACTATTTTGAATCTCAAGACTCTTCTACGAATTTTTTTTTTTTTGGGAGTGGGTCTAGGCTCTAATGTCCGTGTGGATTCATCCGCCATTCACATATAATATTAGCGATTTTATTACTATTTACAAAATTTTAAATATCAAAACGAGACTTGAAGTTTCAAATAATCAGTGCTACAAAATCTTGCTTTATTAAATTTGAATTCAGATTCGATTCGATAATAAAATCAGTTGTTGGTAAATAAAACTCATAAGATTCGATTTGATTGGATTGGATTCAACTCATTTGCTCGCTTATGTGTTAATGCATATATATTAATATATCAAAATACATTATATTAAATATGTAAGTAGATGAATGCGACACGAATCTAGCTTTATTAAATTTGAATTTGAATTTAACTTTATTAATCTGAATTCGAATGAGTATTAAACTAATTATTTGTAGGGGTGAAAGTTAAAACCGGATACTAGTCCTGAACTAGTTGGTCTAGTTTTGGACCGATCCGGTTAGAGAAAGTTTCTATATTGTACAAACCGATTGGATCCAGTCCAGTTTTGATTATATGTTTTCTGAGACTAGATATGACCGCACTGGTTTAAAAATATATATTAAATTTTAAATATTATATAAATAATAAAAATTTCATATATAATATATAATTATATATATATTCTTGACTTTATTTTATAGTAGATTTTTTTATTATAATTTTTTTTTTCCTTTTTTATAGCAGTGCAGATTTTTATTCAATAGATTTTTATAGTAGTTTTATTTATAGCATATATATTTTTTTTAACAGAAGATTTTCATAGCAGATTTTTATACAAGAGTTTTTAATAGTAGATATTTCTTTTCACATCGGATTTTGTTTATAACAGATTTTTTTTATAAAAAAAATTTGTTTTTTAGTAGTTTTTTTTTAATGAAATTGACATTTGATTAAAACCAGGCCGAAACTAGTAAAATTGGAACTTCTAGTTTAGAAGAATAACCGATGCGTAATTGATATTTGAAAATGTAAAACCAGTATAACCAATTTAGTTCTAAAAATTCTATAAAACCAAACCGGGTACACCTTAATCATTTGTTAACAAGACTCGCCGGACTCAATCAAAGTTTGTGAAGGTAGTCGTAAAACTTGATTTGGCTCGTTTGCTCGCTTATATATAATTAATACACCATATACGTTGAGAAAAGTGATGGGTACATGGGCAAATTTCACCGTCCACAAAAACGGAGGTCAAGTTTGATGTACTGTTCATGTGAACAGTATACATTAGATAGCCCAAATGAGAAAATCGTAAATTAAAGTTCTAAAGCTACTATTTTTTTTTATTTTTTGAAATACTGAAGCTACTCATCAACACTGATCAGTTATGTGTTCCTCCATAAAGGAGGCCAAGTTTATGGCTTTTGAATAAAAATACTCAACATTAATTAGCTCTACAAAATGGAAGCACTTATTTAGTGGAAAATTCTCTAGATTTAGATGGAAAAATAAAAAATTCTCTAGATTTAGATGGAAAAATAAAAATAAAAAAAACATGCAAGGAAAATAACATGAACAAAGTATTTAAAGACGTGGAATTTCAAACCAACGAAAATATATTGATGAATGCAACGTTCACTCAAACATATATATTTATGTTTAGTCTCTAAATATGTCACAACCCAAACCCCAATGGACATGGTAATGAATGAGACGTAGGTCATTATTAACGTTGTATTTTGTACACCTTTGGACTAGACTCTCAGCAGCTTGGATATTTAATTTTGGACATGTAGACACAAAGAAAACACTGAGAGGTGGTGGCCGTCGTGGTGGTGGGGAGAACCTCCAATACCAAAGTCAAAATATCTATGGGGGACTATTTAGGTGGATAGAAAGAGTTCAGAGAATCTAACCCCTATTCCAATACCAAGGAGCCATTTTTATACCTGATTTATGGGACCAAGAGCCCATGTCCTACGATGGGGGGAGACGTCTTTCCTGTAGCTTCTTCATCTATGCTTATTTAATGCGGCGTGACCCCCTGTCCAGTCTACATGTCGTGGGTGTGATGCATCGGATCGCTCCTCCCTCTTTGCATGTTGTCAGAGGATTATGAGTCTTCAGCCTGTACTAGCTACTTGCCAATTTTACCCCTTTGAAGTCAGGTGAGACAATGGGGAACCTGAGTGTCCCTTGTTCCTCTTTCTTTGGGCCTGAAGGCCCTCCATGGGCTAGAGTTTATCCGGCTAGCTCGAGCCTCTTATACCTAGGCCTGCTGTGTCCCTAGGCTAAGGCCTCGGGGGAAAAACCCTCTAATAGTTACCCCACCAATTCCTACCAGACAGGTCCGGTGGGAGATTCTCTGACCTTGCCCCATTGTTTTCTCTCGTGGTTGGCTGTTAGCATCTCTCCCTTGCCAAATTGGGGCTGTGCCCATTTCTTGGCCCCCTCCACGCACCCTACATCGATTTGTCTTTATCCAGTCCTCTTGTCTCCCATGATGTGGCGCAGCGGTTCCCATTCCTGCTTTATTGGCACGTTTCAGTGGTTACCTTCAAGTACTTGATAACGTACATTATGTCTTTTCCGCATTGATGGTTTTAGGCGACTCCTCCATGTTCCCTCACAGCGCTTGCGTTGTAGGAGTCATGCCAATTTTGTAGTTTTCGTGTAGCGTGCAGGTTCCCACGATCTTAGGACACAAACTGTCCCTTCATGCTTATATAAACTTTTCCCCGTGCATTAGACCGTCTCTCACTTCCTTCTTGCACTGAGTGAGTGCCTTTGGCCTATTTCCTTCCTTAAGCTCTTCGTGCTTGCTTCGCCCTTCTTCCTTATTCTCTTATGGCTCCCAAGAACTCTACTCGTGTTGCTCTGAGAGGTTCCAAAAACCCTAAACCTACCAAGCTCTTGAACCCTCCTCAAGGCTTCACAGACTCAGAGTTCGAGGAAACTTCTGTGGTGACTTAAAGATACGAGGGCTCCTTGTGGCGGTCAGTATTGACTCTCGGCGAGCTGAGTTCGTTGAGGAAAGAGTACAATGTGTCAAGGGCTGTGAACTTGGAAGTGCCGCCACCGGATGAGGGTGTCGTTGATCCTGAGGGTTATATGTACAAAGTTGTGCTATATCCAGTCATGTTTCCTAATGATGGCTTGTGGCTTCCGTTCTACCACCCCGTTTGTAACGTGTTGGAAATTGCGGGTGTGGCTTCGGCCTAGCTTCATTCTAACATGTGGAAAACCTTGTGAGCTGTTGCATCATTTGGTAGCACGCCCTGGAGAAGGCAGGGGTCGACTAGCCAGACCTTACTGGCCGATAATTTTTCCTTACCCACATTATTTCAAAAAGGGACTGGAACACTTGCACCTTTTGTTCTATCCAGGCCTTGGCCCACCTGGAGCTGAAGTATGAGAAACGGTCCTCGTGGTCCAAGCGTTTCTTCTTTGTGTCAGGCAAAAGGTGGGAATACCTCCCTGGGCAAGTTGCTCGACAGGAATTCTCTGTCTGGGCCAATTGGGGGATCATGCAAGAAGAAGAACTTGTGAAGTCCCCAATCCCCGCAAGAGATTCGGAGCCTTGAGGTCGTACGAGACTAGGTGGCTGCCCATTAGGTCGAAGTTTTTACGGATGTTTTGCTGACTGAAGATAGTTTGCAACAATACTTGCCTTCTCACGCTTCATTGCACCGTCTGGAAAGCTCCATTCTACTAGAGCCCGTTGGTTACTCGGGGCATAAGCGTTTCCCTAGCCCGCCAGTAGAGAGGAAGGGGAAGAAACTCATGAGGAGTTTTCCGATCAAGTTGGATTATGATGATGATATCATCTGCCCTCTAGTGTAATCCTCTAGGGGGTGTCTGCTTAGCGATGTGCACCACCTTCGCCAAGGAGGGAGACGATTTTCTTGTCGTTGAGTCCAACCTCGTCGCCGCCCAAACCAATGGCTGCCTCGAGCGCCCTTGCTTCTACCCAGCTTGGCGTCGGCAGGGCTACAGGGCTACAGGGCTTTCTCTTAGTGGGCATTGTCTTGCAGTGCCATTCCTTGGTGCCTCCCGAGGCCATCCTCCCCGGGGGCCACAAGGCACATCTTCTTCCATGCCAGAGGGATGTCCCTCCGATATTGGAGATCTCTTCGGCCGGGTTTTCATACTGGGTTTTCCTATCACCTGTCTTCCCGAGTCCTCCTTGGGTGATCACATTGAGACTAGGGAAGATATTGCGTGGGCCATGTCGTGGGCTGAACCGAAACTTTCGATTTAGGAGGGTAATCGGTTTAGGAGGGTAACCGGTGCGTAATCGGTATTTGAAAATGTAGAATTGGTATAACCGATTTAGTTCTAAAAATTCTATAAAACCGGACTGATTACACCCTTAATTATTTGTTAACAAGACTCGCGGGACTCAATTAAAGTTTGTGAACATACTCTTAAAACTTGATTTGGCTCGTTTGCTCGCTTATATATAATTAATATACCATGTACGTTGAGAAAAGTGATGGGTACATGGGAAAATCTCACCGTCCACAAAAACGGAGGTCAAGGTCGATGTACTGTTCACATGACCAGTAAACACTAGACATAGCCCAAATGAGAAAATCGTAAATTAAAGTTCTGAAGCTACTCATCAACACTGATTAGTTTTTTGTTCCTCCAGAATTGAGGTCAAGTTTATGGCTTTTGAATAAAAATACTCAACATTAATTAGCTTTACAAAATGGAAGCACTTATTCAGTGGAAAATTCTCCAGATTTAGAATGAAAAATATTGTCATTTTTGCACTCAAAATGTTATTAACTGTACACTTGGTGTTTCGAAAGAACGATTTAGAATTTTGACCTCGATGCCTAAATACAACACAGTTAGGCAAAAACTAATCATTACTAAATGTTGTGTCTTGTATAACTTTATTAGAACGGTGACTCCAAGTGATGAGTTATTCCAGAGATGGAGCAATAAGGATATCCTTCAAAATAGGCATGGGTTTGGTGAGGTGGCGAATCATCTTGTGTTTTGGACACGTCTAATGAATCTACACAAGTCATGGCTACAATCAGAGATATGATTGCAATACCTACGTGGGCATATAAGAGTGGGCATTCAATGTGTATTTATTACTAGGTGTGTATGTA
The DNA here is from genome assembly GCA_011037825.1 of Carya cathayensis. Classification (NCBI taxonomy): domain Eukaryota; kingdom Viridiplantae; phylum Streptophyta; class Magnoliopsida; order Fagales; family Juglandaceae; genus Carya; species Carya cathayensis. The sequence continues at coordinate 1,011,697 of QGSO01000335.1, read as the reverse complement.
ATTTTTTATGGTTGCAATGGTGTTTTCTTATAAATATAAACATTATCCAATTATAATTGATAATCAGAACAGTGTATTTTATATTGATAATTTATAATTCTTGTTATTGTTTAATTAAATAAACTTCAACCATAAATTGGGTTAATTACCAATCAAATAACATTAGCACTGTGATGACCCGCTTTTACGTGTATTTTCACTGAAGGAGTGGTTTTAAATTAATTAATATTATAGTACTTTTATTTTAAATTATCGGATTTTAATTGGATTTTATTGGCTGTTGAATTTAAATTGCTGTTTAATTGATTTTAGCTCGTTTTTGGTTTTAAAAATTTAATAGTTGGTTTTTGCTAGTTATTTAATATATTTTAGCTTAACGATGTGTTTAAAATATTTTAATGGTGTTTATTTATTTATTTGATGTAGTGTTTAATTTATTTTAGTCGTTTATGTTTTTAACATCGTTTTCGGCGGATCAGTTTCTGGATCCCGGAAGTGAAGTTTGGACTTCATTTCTTTTTCCCTTATTTTCTTTTTCTCTTTTTTCTTTTTCCTCTTTCCCTTTCCTTTCTTCTTCTTTTCCTTCTTTTTCTTTCTTTTCTTCCTTTTCCCCC